>JAKSZP010018136.1:0-12730 GCA_022478985.1 Massospora cicadina
AAACATTGAAAACACATGGTGTATGAAAAGGTGGGCAGTTTCTTCTGACATAATTGTGGAATTAAAAGGTATAAAAAGGGAAAACTACATGAAGCAATCCACCACTACCATCACCGCTGTAAACCTATTAGAGCAGGGGAATTCACCAATAAAATCCATGGACACCAATGTCCATGGGTTCCCCACCTGCTGTAAAGGGTGAAGAAGGCTGTTTTTGCTGGAACGGTCTGACTTAGCCCTGGTGCAAGTAATGCAATTGGTGATCCAGGCCAGAACTTCTTTTGTCAGACCCACCCGATTGAAGGTCCACTTGATCAAGTCGATGCATTTTTTGTTTCTGGGATGCCTGACCATGGGGGGAT
Organism: Massospora cicadina; assembly: GCA_022478985.1. NCBI lineage: Eukaryota > Fungi > Entomophthoromycota > Entomophthoromycetes > Entomophthorales > Entomophthoraceae > Massospora > Massospora cicadina. The sequence goes on from JAKSZP010018136.1 coordinate 363, forward strand.
CGTGATGTGTGCAGAATACCTCCATTCAGAAGGAGGGGGAACCCAGATGTGAGACTTAAAATAAATGAGTCCCTCCTCTAAGGAGTATAGGGAGTGTTTATGACTCAGGTGAGCCAACTGCTCGACCAACTCCACGCCCTCAGGGCAGGTCATTTGATTAGCTAAAACCTGAGCTACTAGTGGGGCGTCGGGAGCCAAAGAAATGGAAGAAATGATGGGGGGAATGATTGACAAAATTTGGGTAGCAGGGATAATGGTAATGTGATTCACTTCCTCTGGGTCCAAGGAACAGTGGGTGGAACTGCAGCTTAGAAAATTGGGAAGTACATTGAGCGCACCTTTTACAGATTTGTATTTAAAGTTAAAACTGCACAGGTCCCATTAGTTTGAGCTTGCCAATGTGCCAACTTTTGGGGTTTACAAAAATACAAAAGGGCCTGGTGATCCGTGCAGACTGTTAATTAATGTTGAGCACCCTGTAACAGATACCTCCATTGAGTTAATGCCCATGCAACAGCTGCCAATTCCTTGTCATAAATGGCTCAAGAATGCTCTGTGGTGGTGAACTTCCAGTAAAATAAAAGTGACTGGATGTTCTAAACTATCGTGCTCCTGAAGCAACACCACTTCCACTGCTACTGATGAGGCATCACATGCAACAATATAAAGCTTAGTGGGATTGGCGTGCTTCAAAATGGATGGAGACACAAACAACTCTTTGATTGATTCAAACGCCTGTTGGAATTTGGGTGTCCAACAAAATGGTACATTTTTCCCTGTAAAGGGAAGGAGTGGTGCAGCCAGCTGGGAAAGTGCCAGAGAAATTTTTAAGGAAAATGATGGTTCCAAAGAAGCTCCAAAGTTGTTTCTGGGTAGTCAGGGTTGGCCATTCTTGGATTGCATCTAACTTGTTGGGAGGGATTGCATAACCATCTTTAAGGATGGGGTTCTCAAGGAAGGTAGCCTCCTCCTTACAAAACTTGCACTTGGAAGGCTTAAAAACAAGCCTGCCTTATGCAAGGTGACCACAACTGCTTCCAAGTCAGTAGCATGTTGTTTTGGAGTCGGGGAGTGAACTAAGATATCATTAATGTATGCAACTGCACGGGTATACTGGAGGTTACCCAGTACATTATCGATCATACATTGGAACGTAGCAGGAGCATTCTTCAGCTCAAAGGGCATTACATGGAATTGGAAAATGCCGCGCTTTGTCCACATTTCTGTTGACCATTCTTGCCCTTTCATTACCCAAATTTGGTTAAAAGCGTTCACCAGATCCAGCTTAGAGAACACATGGGATTTAGTGATTGCCTGGCTGATTGTCTGCTCTAGAGGCAAGGGGTAGGGATCAGAAACCGTTAATTTACTTAAGTGGCCTTAATCCACGCAGAAATGGAGAGAACCATCCACTTTTAAGGCAAAGACAATGGGGGAGGCGATGGGCGAGGTCTCCTTGAACAACCACCCTTTTTTCAGCATATCGTCCAACCAGGTGTTGAGTGCAATTTCTTCCTCCGCTGTATGGGGATACAACAGACAGTTGATGTTCACCAGCTCCATGGTTGTTCAAAATCCACAATTGAACCTAGTGTGCAGAGGCAGGCAATCCACATTTTCTGGGTTGAAGATACTTTGATAGTGCATTAAGCTTTCAGGAAAATTGGCCAGTATGCCCTAGAACTGCGGCCTTGTGTTTTCTTAAGAGTGTCAATCAGAGGGAATTCACCCTCCAGTTGATCATTATAAAAGACAACATATTAGGCTCCAAGTGAATCTTGACATGTTGTTGGTGCACCCATCCCACACCTAAGATCAACAGAAACACCAAGTTTGGCATAGCAGAAAAATGATCACAGAAGCTAAACTGGTGAATTGAAAAAGGTATTAGCCAACGGATGACATATGAGGTCTGAGAGGCAGACAAAGCCACCATCACTGAGGGACCTGCATCCATTTCCAGTTCTAATTGTTGGGCCAACTCAACACTCATGAAGTTCCCCGCAGCTCCAGTATCCACCAGGGCCTTGAAGGAGACATGATGCAAGCTGACACTAATATTCATATGCAATAAGAAATAGTGAAGTTTTGTTTATTGGAAGATTTGACCAATTCTGTTGCAACTGAAGAAATACCTGGCAAATTGGGGGAAAGGTCAGGGGCTTTCGCTGGAGCAAAAATTGGAAGTACAAGGGTGGGAGAGCTGACTTCCTTCAGCTGGTCTTTTATGGATTCATTTATAGGTGACTTGGTGTCAGCCAACTCAGATACCGGAGTTGTGACAGGATTGGCAACTGGGTCTACTGCTGGTTCAAAGGTAGACACTTTGTCCAAATCTTTGTTGGGTAATCCTATCATAAAATTTTCTTCTGATAACGGGAAACATGGCAGGGGAAGGCATTAATAGTAGTCACGGTGGCACATATTTGATCTATTGTTCATTGGATGGTGGACCAGACCTTGTGATGAGCAGAAACTGAATCTAAGCCTGATCTAAAGACTGCCTGAAGCATATCAATAGAGAGACCCAGCGTGGAAGCCAGTTCACAGAAGGTAAAAATTAAAGAAGCCAAGCTAGGGGCTTCTGCCATAGCATAGAGCAATCTGAATAGGTGGTCCAAGCATGACACAGGGGGTTTCAAGGCAGCTGACACAACAGCCATCAGTGGAGTGGGTCTCCTGCTTGTGAGGAAGAGCACAGAAGGCCTCTAACCCAGCGGTGGGTGTCCCCTTCCACAGCGTCCAATAATGCAAGCCCTTGTTGGGCATGAGATAACATGGAAGCATTATTAAGCCCAATTGCTGTATGCATTTGCACTTCAGCAAGAGCGTTGTCAGGATTTTAACCATATGAATCCTTCCAATAGTATCCAAATTATGGGTTTCAGTTATTCAGGTGTAATTGCCAGCTAATAGCCTAGTTCAATAATATTTAATGTTATATATTTGATCAAGTTTAGGTTTGACAAAAGCTGCATTCACTGCCAAAATGCCACATGAAGGTTGTTGTGGGAGTTTTCAGCAGAAAGCTGATGAATCTGTTATGACTCATCCAAAATAGTTCTGTCATCTAATTTGGAGCACCGGTGAATCATGCCAAGGATGCCTGAATTCCTATTTTTTACAAGTTTATATATGATTGACCAGCGACTTATGCTGAGGATGGATTGACCTAATATTAATTCAGTGATCAGTGAGCAGATCTGGAGGGAATCGCTATAAGTATGAATGAATAGAGTTTCTGATCTGATAGAGAGTTGTGGCATCAAGAGGCCGATGGGTTTTCTGGCAGATGATTGGCCAAAGAGTACTTGGGCGCAGTAGCCCTGAAAGTAGTATAAATATTCATTCATTCCCTCCTAATAAACATCTCTCATTTGCCATCTTTCCTGTTTGTTTGAAGTAGCTTGGTGCAACTAGAGTGAGAAGTGTGGTATAGGAGATCCCCAAAGGTGCGGGTGATCATGCCTGGAGTGGCTGGCGCTGCCAGCTCCCATACCTCCTCCTTATGAGGAACCAGTGGGAACCTGGCCAGCTGGCTACCAGTGGTGAGCTGCATAGCCACCAACTCTAGTGGAATGCAGCGCGGGAGGTGCCATAGCCGCCCAAGAAGGGGGATGGACTCACTGGGGCATGCCCAGATGAGTTGGTGAAGGGTTGTGAGGGTGGAGCAGCGTGGGAGTGCCTGAGCTGCCCAGGAAGGGGGAAGGACTTGCTGGGGCACACGCCGAGGATGCCTGGGGCTAAAGGCGAAGCCATTGGTGGTTAGTTGGTAGGTTGGAGCAGGACTTATAGGGGTTGGTACGCCAATGAAGGCAAAAATAACAAAGGGCCACCAGTCTTCATACTGGTTGGCCTGGTTCACTAGCGGAGCCCAAAGTCAATTTCGCAACATTGGTGCTCACTACAGGGGGCTTCGCTGGTGGGCTGCTTGAGTAGTTGGAGGTTTTGGTTATGGAGTGGCGAAAGCCACTGGTTAAGACCAGCGCTCCTTTGAGAGGGTGCTGGGAGGTCTTGACCCACCATTGGGGTGGGTAATGAATAAGGATATCATCTGGTTAAGGGGAGGGCAATGTCAGGATTTTAACCAGATGAATCCTTCTGATAGTATCTGAATTAGGGGTTTCAGTTAGTCAGGTGTAATTTCCAGCTAATCGCCTAGTTTGGTACTAAATAATATTATATAAGTGATCAAGTTTAGGTTCAACAGAAGCTGCGTTCACTGCCAAAATGCTATCTGAAGGTCATTGTGGGAGTTTCCAGTGGAAAGCTGATGAATCTGTTTTGACTCATCCAAAATGGTTCCGTCATCTAATTTGGAGCATTAGTGACTCATGCTGAGGATGCTCAGATTCCTATTTATTTACAGTTTATAACTATCAACCAGCAACTTATGCTGAGGATGAATTGACCTAATATTAATTTGGTGATTGGTGAGCAGATCTGGACGGAATCACTATGAGTATGAATGAATAGAGTTTCAGATCTGATAGAGAGCTGTGGCATCAAGAGGTTGATGGGTTTTCTGGCAGATGATTGTCCAAAGAGTACTTGGGCGCAGTAGCCCTGAAAGTAGTATAAATAGTCGTTCATTCCCTCCTTGTAAACATCTCTCATTTGCCATCTTTCCTGTTTGTTTAAAATACCTTATTGCAACTAGAGTGGGGAAGGTGGGATAGGAGATCCCTGATAGGTGCGGGTGATCACGCCTGGAGTGGCCAGCACTGCCAGCTCCCATACCTCCTCCTTATGAGGAACCAGTGGGAACCTGGCCAGCTGCTACCAGTGGTGAGCTGCATAGCCACCAACCCTAGTGGGGTGCAGCGCGGGAGGTGCCTTAGCCACCCAAGAAGGGGGATGGACTCACTGGGGCATGCCCAGATGAGTTGGTGAAGGGTTGCGAGGGTGGAGCAGCACGGGAGTGCCTGAGCCACCCAGGAAGGGGGAAGGACTTGTTGGGGCACACGCTGAGGATGCCTGGGGCTAAAGGCGAAGCCATTGGTGGTTAGTTGGTAAGTTGGACACATGACTCATAGGGGTTGGTATGCCATTAAAGGTGAAATAGCAAAGGGCCACCAGTCTTCATACTGGTTGGCCTGGTTCACTAGCAGAGCCCAAGGTCAATTTCATAAAAAGCGTCAAGGACTTAATTGGCTATCTCCCAGGAAGGGACACTTGAGCTTCCTTCTGGGCTAGTGGGAGGGGGAGGAGCAGCAATCTGAGCAGCTTGGGTGGTTTGAAGAAGATTCTACAAGGTAGAGTGGATACTTCTCCCAAAGTCATAAAGTGACTAAACAAACAACAAACAGCAGACTACTGATTGCACATTCATTTGGTAAAGGGTAACCACTGCAGCTCCTAGTTCAAAGAGCAAGGTGGAAGTAACTGGAAACAATGGTTGGTCAATTATGTCATGGAAATGGCAGAAGAAGTTTAGACCAGTCTGCCAGTCAGGATGCGTGAGCACCCAAAAAGCAAGCCAGAATGCCAGAGGAATTGTCAACTGAATGACGTTGTATGGAGCTGGCCATTGCAAAATGATGAATTGTTGGTGTAGAGCAACAGTGAGTATGATCCTGATGACAAACCACAATGATCTCATCCCAGACCCAGGGAGTCTTGCTGCAGGGGGCAGAATCACAGAAATAGTTTCAATGAGCTCATTGGTATAGGGGGTTATTTCAACTGGGGAGGCAAGGAGATGGATTTTCACTTGTAGTTGGTGGATGTAAGGCCACAAGATCCCCATGTACTGTTGTCAGAAGTTCATGATAGAAGGGTTATAGTGCCAAAAATATCTGACTCGCTGAATCCAATCAATGATGGAGGGGGACATAGTGACCATAAGTACTGGTAAAGCCCATCCAGTATATGGACTGACAGGCCACCAGGGAAACGCCATTGGGGATGTGGCCAGAAGGATTGACACAATAATTATTGATTGGTTTTTTGGAAAAATTATATTGAAAGGAAATTAAGAAAATTGACCAACAATTTTTTCAGTGCAAAGCAACTGATTAAATAGTGGTCAATTGGGGTAGTGACAAGCCAATATTGGGACCCTCAATTTTGACCTAACCAGCAAATTATTTGGAAATGAGCGGATTAGTTCCCTGGGAAATGACATCAAAAAATTTGGCGATGGGCCAAGTTGCTGTCAGTTTGACCTCAAATGTCCAAACTGAGGCTCAGCTGCATTTCTGACAGTTGGTACAACAGCATTTGGCCCAATGAGCAGCGGGAATCCCCAAGGCCACCCCACATAGGGGCAGGTCCATTTGGTTGGGAACAGGTTCAGGACGCCCAACCCACCCACGCTCAGTCGCTGGGCCATTTTTTTGGTCAGTGGTGTTGCATTGGGCACAACGCCCAAATTGTCAGCAGGGGGCTTTGAACCCTCATTGATGATGTCTGATGCTGTTGCCTGCCCATCAAGGATGATCCTCAATGACTTTGGGAAGGAGGTGATTTATTTGATCATCATGTTAACTGAATCAAAACTGTTGGGCATTCTGGCCAATAAATCATTCTTCATACCTTTATGACCATTTGAGATCCGTACATTGGGCTGATCGCTGCTCAAATTAGTTCCAATTGATTTCAATTCAACAATTTCAGTGCAGATTTTGCTGATTCCTTGTAACAGTTCTGCCAAGGTGAGTGTGGGTACTGGGGGTGGAATCTGAAGCGGAAGAGCTATTACCCAGCACTTGTCTACTATGTGAGTGAGATCGCCCTGAGTAACAAGGGGTACCGCCATCCTCTTCAGTGCCTTCTTGCTTGGGAATGGAAAAATGGCCCAATCAACACCCAGAGGACGTTCCCTGGGAAATACAGTAGTTTTCTTTAGAATGGAGGGTATGGACCTTATGAGTGGAGCAGATTACTGTCCCAATAAGCTGGTCAGCATCACTAGTGGTATCAATTACCTCTGAAAACATCAACAACTGTTGAAGATAAGTTTGTTGGGGTATTATGGCTATATCAATCCATTCAGGCCTCAACCTATCCAGAGCCTAAACTTCCATTGGAGCACCCAAAACATAATAGCCTGCATCTTTATCATCCCCTTCAGACTCATCATCAGAGGGATTGTCAATGCACCTCATCAAGTTACTAAAAGGAGGCTAAGAAACCGGCTTAATTTCCTCATAGGGGAGGGATTTATCACTCTCATCTACTTTTTGCTTTTTGAAAGAAACATTGTGGCTGTACCAGCTTTTGGGGGAGACGTTGGAAGTGTAATGTCTTTGATGTTTGCCTTAGGAGTGATTAGCTTGGGCTGCCCAGTAATGGAAGGTTTTGAACTAGAAGCGGCCAAAGTTGAAACTGTAGTTGATTTAGGCGGCAGCTTAGGTGAGTGTAAGGCGTTATTCACCTCAGTAGACTTCTTGGCAAAAGAGGAATCAAGCAAAGTGATAACTGACTTCACCAGCTGAACTTTTAAACCTGAATCTGTGGGGGAGCGCTTCCTCATAACTGCCACTATTTCTTGTCTGTCCTCACATGGGGGAGGAATAATTTGTCACCGCAGTGCTTCAGAAGTAGGGTTCCATAGGGATACAGCCATGGAAGAGGCTGGAGGGGTCATAGTTGATTCACACTTTTGAGCTTTTTGCAGATGTTCAGGTTCATAGAAGTCAGCCACTGCTAGTAATGCATCTTTGATATCCCATACCATTCTAAAGGTATGCTAAACGAGGAGATATGCATGGCTAAAGAGGGATATGACGCTAAGCTAGCCACTATAGCAGTAATAGCATCCTTTAATGGAAGCATTTTGCTAGCAGCAGAGGTTGAGCTCTGCTGTTTAATTGCTCAACAAATGATGGGATTGATTCTCCCACTTGCAGGCTATGGCACATAAAGGCTTGATTTAACTGTTGTAAACTTTGCAGGGAACCAAACTAGTCAGTCAGTGCTTGTTTTACCTCCGTCCAGGTGGTAAGTGTGGTCATTTGAAAAACCATGATTTTCTGAGCCATCCAACTAGAGCAGAGAAGAATAAACTTGTTTTTTTTAAATTTAGTTGCTCCTTTCATCGCAGATTCATAAACATACAGGAAGGAGGCTATACTGCCTTCACCAGATGTAAACTTGTTCATGAATGGAGATTTAGCCATAATAGGGGAGGGCCCATAAGGGCCTTAGGGAGAGTGCTGCTCAAGCCTTTTGAGGCAAGCCAAAGCACTGGCTAGTTGGTTCTCTAATGCACCTAGCCTTGATTCCAGAATAGAAGTCATTTTTGATGGTATACAGGAGACCCCTGTAGTGAGCACCAATTTTTTAAGAAACCAGCCAAATCTTGCTCACTGGTGCTTCACACCTGCTGTTTTCCACAAAAGTTTGAAATAATTATAAATATAAATATAAAGCTCTAATAAAACTGGTTTTTTTTATAAATTTTATAAGAGCATGATAAAAGTAAAAATAACTTTTTTTGATATCTGACTGATCAGTATTTTACTGTTTCAAGGGTCAGGGGAATTTGAAGATAGGTTTGGAATAGCTTAGATGCTTCTGAATTAGGAAATATGGTATATGCTCCTATCAGATCTTGGGAAATGGGAGTAACTTTAAGCAAAAATGATAGTTGGGGTTTTGGGGCAGAATGTACCCATGTGGTAAATTTTTGATAAATTTCAATTAATCACCACTTGATAAATCCTTTCACCTTGGGGGACCTCCGCCACACCTATAAAAGGGGGTGGTCTCCACATAGGTGCTTTGAAGGACCTGATGGTGGTTGGAAGCGTACCTCTGATGGTCACCCCAAGGTCTGTAGCAAGGTCAGAGTAATCCTACCGCTTGATTTTACATTTTTTGCCCATGCAGGTTTTGACATGGTGTTTCCCCAATTAATGTGAAGCCACCAGGAATTGGCCAGGGTCTTTGGTCAGTTCACTCAATAACATTAAAATTATTATTATCACATACTAGTAAATGTCTGACATTTAGCTTTCTCAGCCAAATTTGATCCACAACATTCTTATCATGTAGCAAGAGGGCAATTGTCCAACAACATAGCCTATAGGCTGTGCCAGTGCTACTCTTGAGCCATTCAGACTAACAGCTTTGATGTTGCCTCATGGCTGGTGAGCTGATTATCCTAAATTTTAACCAATTTAAAACACTAATACTGATTTTTGTTTAGTTTTGGGTGAGCAATTTGGTAAATTATTTGATAATATTCGCCCATTCTCACCCACTCGCATAAATAGATGGAACCTATCAGACTCAATTAGTTTCTGGTGAGTAATTTTGTTAATTATCAGATAATATTTGCCAAATCTCACCCACTCACCAAAATAAATTAAACCTATCATACTTGAAGCTTCTGATGTCATTCAGTCAGTACATCAGTGAATGTGTTTTATTAAGTAGACTAGTAGAATACCCATGCTTTGCTATGGTGTTTATAAATTACCAGAAGTTTCTAAATCATTTTAGTCTTTACTAGCATTCATTACCTGTGCTTCACTACAATGTTTATAAAGTTTCAGACATTAAAATTTATTAATTTAGGCTTTATACTAAAAGATAAACATTAACCACTCAGCCAAATCTAATTGCTATTTGAATCAACCAAAAACCACCAACCACTCAATTAACCTAACTGAACTTATCAAATCAACCAATAACTAATCACCACTCAAAACTAAAGTGGTCATATCGATTTGACCAAAAGCCATCAACCGCTCAGCCAAACAAAATAAATCTAGCAAATCAAATAAATAACACCAAACTGCTACCCAAAAATCTCTTTATACTTTTAAATCATTGTGTATTGACATGTCTTCCAAATTACTAAATCAACTTCTACTTAACATGCAAAAAGTATTTTATTAATTAGGGAAACCAATTTAGGCAGGTTTTGACATGATATATGTCCTATGGCTGGGGTATGTTTAGGTATGAGATCATAGCATGATGAGCTTAAATTAATATGGATGTGGATTGTTTTTACATAGGTTGACCAATAAAACCAACTAGATTTAAAATGAATCATTGTAGATGGTGATCAGTAAATTTACTATAGATTGACTAATTAAATCAACCAAATAATTAAATTAGGTAGGAGGTGTGGCATAGTTGGGATGGAGTCCCACTATCACCCCTCACAGCACAAGTTTGAATCCCATCATGGCAGAAATTGAATTTCTGTGCCAAGAGGATATCAATAAATGTGGATTTGTGCACCATGCCTTAGTCTGACCAAGCACATTAGTGAAGTTAGATAATGTAATCCTGGCCTATCAAAACACATGCAGAAAGAATTACCCCCAGTACTTGGGTTTTGTCCTCCACTCCTATATTTTTGATCCCTACTCCCTATCCCTTATATCAGTGTGGTATATTTGTCCTAAGGTCAGCCCACCTTGATTAAAATAAGAATATTTAAATGAGGTAATATAGATAGATATCTGAAATTTTGCCATATAATTGACTGATAAAATTAGCTAAATAATATCAGCTAAGTAATCAAAAACAGCCTTATACCTTAAACATTGGACTAATCAAGTCAACTTGTAGGAATCTCACTTGTTGATGCTCACAGATGCTGATATTCAGCAGAATTCCACAAACAATTTCTTTTGTTATCTTACAACTAAATGGTAGACTTAACCTAAGTAAAACTAAGGATAAACTTTTATAAATTTTTCTCAAGAAGTCACTTGAGTGAGAATCCAATATTTTATTAGATGCCTTCTCCTCATATTTAAGGTTGTCCAAGGCTAATAGGGGGATAATTATTGAATTTAATATAAGCTGGGTGGCACACTTATATAGTAAAAGATCTGGCCAATCTGCGCTTGAGAAAGTTATTTTTTTAGTCATACAGTATTAATATAATATGATTGGTGCATTTTAAATAGAGTATACCCATGGGGTAATGTTTTTATATATTTTACCCAATCATTCACTTCAGATTTAAACTTAAGGCTGACTCAATTCACCCTGGTCGATGGAAGGCATGGAGTAAAATGATTACTTAAGTCTAATTATTTTACCAAAAGTTGAGTAATATCATAATAAAAATTTTTGGATGATTATTGCCTAAAACATTCTTCTCCTAAATTTAAGATGACAATTATCTGACACAACTGAACAATTATATATATATATGCCATAAAATATCTGTGTCAAGTTTATCTAAAATTGGTAAGTAGTATAGGAGTAGGTATTGAAAATAAACATTCATTTATTTATATTTATTTCTAAAATGATTTCCTAAGCTACCACAACTAAAATGCTACTTAATCTAATATAAATCAAATAAATATGAATCTATCTATCAGCTAATTGCCTGCTGTCATACACAATTTTAGTTGGGCTAATCCAACCATTACCAAAGTAATCTAACCATTTCAGATATTTTATTTAAAAAGTTATAAAAATGCAATGATAGTATTCTATATAATAGTAGATAAAATGTTAAGAAAGTTTCTAACAACCCTCAGTCATAAGGCATATATCATGCACTTAAGTTTTTAAGATAAAACTTGAATCATTTTTTAAAGTTTAATAACTAAAACATCCAGATGCCCATACTTCACTATGTTATTTAAAGTTGATCAGATGATAAGTACACTGACAGCCTATAAGGGGCATGTACTACTCTCAAGCCACTCAGACTAACAGCTTTGTTATTGCCCTCATGGCTGGTGAGCTAATTATCCTTACTTAATCTACTTGAATCCCTAATACTATCTTTGTTTAATATCAGGTGAGCATTTGTTGAGTTATTAGATAATACTCACCAATTATCACCTACTGACCTAAATAAATTGAACATATCAAACTTAATTAGTTTCAGATGAGCAATTTTTGGTGAATTATTAGCTACTTTTGCCAATTCTCACCCAATCACCCAAATAGATTGAGCCTATCATACTTGAACGGTTCATATGTCAGTCAGTCAGTTAGTCAGTGAATGTGTTTTATTAAGTAGATGATAATGTTTTTAGGCTGGGGACATACTGCAGAATGTGTGACACAATTTAAAATGTGATGCTCCAGGTAATCTAAATAATTCAATAGGTGTATTAAGTTTGTTAAGAATTATAGCTTTAGTCAATTTGATAAGTTCATTAGTTTTGTCAAAGAGGTTGGTGGTTATTCAATTGATTTAGTATATTTGATTGCTTTCTAAATTTATTAATGATCATCTACCAATATACTTATTTTTTTTGAGGGGAGGAGAATCTCCTTATTAAATGCAGAAAAAATATGAAATAATTAAGGAATTATGAATACTCAATAAAACCCTATTAAAGTTGGTGCCATACATTTAAGCTAACTTATAATAGTCATTTATATATATATACTCACAAAAGTATATTCTAGGTATGCTAAATAGGTGACAA
>JAKSZP010018137.1:0-12681 GCA_022478985.1 Massospora cicadina
ATTTCTCTGTAGCTTTGAAGGCCAAATTGGAGTTCATCCTCAATTAGCTTACAGGGGAGGTTGGTGGGAAGCAAGTCAAATGTGATGAACAGAATGTTTGCTTTGTTCCATCTGGTGCGCGCAGTGTACACAAATCATTTGCCCTCAGGGAGGGCTATTTTGACACAGACTTTTGCTGTGGCATCTGCATCCTCTTCAGTCCAAACCCCATATCAATCCAGCTGCGGTGGATGGTGTGGGTGGTAATGTATACCGCGTGGTGAAAGAGGGAGGCCTGTGCCTCACCTACCTTTTCCCACAGAATTAGGGAATTGACCCCTAAGAAAAGTTGGAGCCCGTGTTCCACTTTTGATAGGGGCTATGTGTACTGTATCTCCATGTATCGGTTTTGTTTTGTGGTAAACTCCAAAAACCTGGGCGGTGTTTGTTTGGGGTTTTTTGGCGGCGTTGGCTCCTGGTCCCCCTCCAGGGCATTTTTTGCCCTTGGATGCACCTTTTTTGCCATTGCCCAATACGACTTTTGCCCAGTTTTATTGGGTTTTATTAAATTCGCTCATCTCAACTGTGTGATTATCAAAATCCATCTGCTCAAATTAAATCTCTATAACTGATGTTATCATTACGGGAAAGAAAAGCCTTTTTTGAAAAGACCTCATAAAAGGTTTGGAAGGAAGAGGATACTGGTTGACGAACTTCCAGAAGGCATTCCAGATCTTCTATAAATTTCATGCTTTGGCTGGTTTCTAAAAACTATAAATACCCAGCTAGATGCACTGGGTGAAAGATGATGTGGCAAGTCAGCACCACGAGATGGTGATTGAGGGCTGCTTATAATGATATTGATAACTGCTTTAAAAATAGATAGAACTCACCGCCTGCTAAATTTTAATAATTATTAATGAGGTAGTTTTTTAATAATTACAGCAGGGCCTAGGAAGGTTGAAACCACCATGTATATGCAGGAAGGGCAGGAGCCCTCCCACGGGCAGTAAGAAAAGAAACACCAAGCAGTGCCACCACTTGACGAATTTTAACGCTGTGGTGAAGAGAATAGTAACCACAGAAATTAGCCAACACACTCTGTTACTGCTAAGAGAGGGTCTTACTCATAAAAGATTTTTATAATCATAATAAAAGGTTGGTCGTCTAAAGTCAAGAGAGTGCCTATAATACTTCATTTCCCAGAGAGGGGACAGGAAATAACCACCTAAACACTCAGGGAACAACCCAATGCTAGAAGGAGGACTAAAAAACCACTGAAGGTGCCTCTATCTATATAAAATGAGACCCCTTAATAGAGTGTTCAGAAAAGACACATAATACACTGATTTTCAAAACGAAAATATAGTTAAAATAAGGGGTTTTAATGGAGACAACCAACAGGGATGTTAGTTAAGCGAAAGTGATTACTAGAAAGGTGGACCAACGTCAATTCTCTTATTACTGAATTAAATTTAACCAATTGTTTTTACTAACCACCTAAGTAATATCTAAACTCTAGTAAGACCAAACTCGAGTACTAGACTTTAGCTATATAGCCAGATTTAGAAATATTTATAAACAAAACTAAACTTAATTTCAAATTTTACTAGAAGAATGACCCTTCTTCATTTAGATTATATCTTTACTCTTGAGCATCATTAATGTAAGGCTGGTTGGCCTATCACGCAAGCCTTTAGATCCAACTTGGACATAATTGTCCTTACCAATCGTAAATCTAGAGTATGCTTCAGGTCAGGAAAGGCGGCCTGCTTGTTGTCTTTGTCTATGATACGCTCCTCCTTTTTTCTGCAATATGTTCTCACGATTATGTCATGGGACATGACAGGGGGAAAGAAAAGCAAAAATGGGCCAGTACTCTCACGAGTGAGGGCACTGTCCTAAATAAGGGTAATAGCATTGAGTTTTACTGGCTCGATTCTTTGGTCTGCATCCTCTTTTTCAGGTTGCAGGTTCCTGGTTTTTCGCGTTGTATGGAAGGTCAGATTACAAATTTGTTGCAAAAGTTGAGGAAGGGAGAGATGATAGGGCATGTCATGTTTGGGTGCTCGTTATTTAAGCCTCAACTTTTTTATAAAACTTTCTTAATAGAGATGTACTCCACCTTTGGAGGCCCAAAATTGATTGTTAAAAGAAAGGAGTAACTTAGAAAAATATTAGAAAACAATTGATAAAAAGAGCTGGAATTAGTGAACTTAAAATTCAAAATCATGGCATATACTTAATAATGTGACATTATATTAAGATAAAAGATTGATGAGTTTGAATTATTAGGGATATTTAGGAATAAGGGAGCAGTATGAGAGCCCTTGGTTATCTTATAATCTGCCATTTTGTCTGTGTATTTGAAAATTTCTTTTTACAAGAGTCTTATATTCTCAATATACTAACATATAAGCAATGTGAGGAGTATGAGCATTATTGTAAGACAGAGGGTAGAATGCATTGGAAAGCTTTACAAAGGGTAAGACTTAATAGGTAAGCCCTAGAAGGGGTTATCTATCTTCAAATTTATCAATCTTTTTTAAGAGGGTGGAAGTTGAGAGCGTAGGTAGATAAGCCATATCTGAGAAAGTGCCCTGACCTAGCGCTCATCCACTATGTGATCTAGATCATTCTTTTGCACCAGGTGGTGTGTTGCAACTAGAACTGCAACTGTAAAAGATAGGCACAGGTATGTTTGAACTTCAAATAATTACAATTTGTGTGAAAACAGCGTACTTACAAATAGATGTAAAACTTGACAAAACAAAAGCCTTTATTAAAGATAAATTTCCCAAATCTGCCATCGTCTCAGTAGGTATTTTCATCCTATAGATACGTTGTTTATGGTACATTTCAGAACGTGCGTCGCCTCATATATACCTTTTCATGATGAGCCAATCCAAATTATACCTTGAACTCTAGTTGGTAATCTTACTTCCAGGTTCCCAAATCTTCTAGACTTCCAACTTATAGTCCACTAATGGCCAGTGGATTAAGTCACCTGAAATCTGACGGTGGTTTGTCCAAGGTCAGTCACATCTTTTGGTGGTCTGTTCATCCTCAAGAGCATCGTAAGAGATCAGTTGACTGTCAATGCTTGAGACAAATCTGACTGAATGATACTGATTTTATCTAATCAATGGAAATGGAACTAATTTGAGGAACTGAACGAGTGGATAAGGTTTAATATGCTAAAAATCAGTATTATTCAAATTAATGTAAATAAAAATTCAAAGTCAGGTCAAAATTGCTAGTTATATATCTCACTGTGGATTGATTGGAATCAATCTACCGCAGGATATAGATAGAAGGACATGGGTAAAACCAAGGTCTATAGGGCATTGGGGGTAATAGTGCTGGTAGTAATATCCTATCGTTGGTCAAACCCAAATCTCAACATTTCCCCCACTTGCCCAAACATAGAGGATTGACAGAATTCCAGCGGCTGGAGGTAGGATTATGGATTATAAAGGGGCTGGCATCTCAGCGCCCTGTTGGAAATGCTTTAGGACATTAGAATATATATTTGATAATATGTTCTTTGATGGGGTCTTTGAGCATACAAATATTGGTCAAAGATTTCTCTATAATCTCAAACATCCCCTTCCAGATGTGTTGGAGCTTTTATATCCTACCAATCCATGGTTATCATAGTAGAGTACTAGCTCCCCTACACCAAATCAGGGCAAGGGATGACGAATCTGATTGTTGTGCCCCCTACGTCTCATTTTCCAGGCTAGTGTGATAGAGTAGGCCTCAGTTGAAGCTGAATCATCATTTGAGCGAGATTCTCTCAGTATTAACTGGATTTGTTCCATTTCTATAAGCGATGGAGTACGGGATCACCAGAAGAGCAGGTTGTTGCCTATACAGAAGTTGGAATTGTGACCTTCCTGTGGACGAGTGGAATGCAATGTTATATGCAAAGATGGTGTAAGGCAGGAGTAGTTCTAATTGGTCAGTTTTACTGAAGATATTTTATAGCAAAAAACCAAATTGCCATTGACCTGTTCCACCGTAGCATTGTTTTTGTGGTGGTATGGTTTTTACAGAACCCCGCGGACCCTATTAAATCGTTAAGCTTGGCAATATCTTTTGTTAAGTTAAGTTAGTGCCATTATATGTTAGGAAGTAACTGATGACATCCTTGTTTGAAAATAATGTTCTCCAAAATAAATTTGGTGATCATTGTGGACCCCAGTCTCTGATCAGCTTGGTTTTAACCCATAATATGAGATAATTAATGGTCACCTCAATACAAAAACCCTCTGCTGGCAGGTAACGGCCCCATGACATCAATCAACATGGTGTGAAAACCAAAGTTCGGCATTACAGTTGATACAGGTGATCTTATGATATGGGGATTTTGCTTAGAACTCACACCAGCAGCTGAATGCTGTGTTGACATGAAAATGCATCAATTTCAAGTGGTTGCGTTGCTTTGGCTAATCATACACCCTCTTGAATCTGCCATAGCTCGTGGCTTTGTGGGCTCTGATGATCAGATCTGTATGCTTGGTTGGGTGCAGTATGCTGTATTCGCAGTTTTCTATCAGTTTGAATAGTTTTCCATCTCTGACGGCGGTGTTCTTCATCAGTCAGTCCAAAGTACGTTGTACTTCTTCTGGTTCTTTATTGTATTCCTTGTTCAAATTCTTATCATAAAGACCATCTTCCATATCAGGGGTCATTGTGACGGTAGGTATCATAAGCAGTCTGGAAGAATTTTGATGCTTCATGCTAGGTTAATATTGAATCTCGAAGTTGTATGCTTGTAGCTTCAGTACTCAGTGAGCTAGGCATCCATCCGGTCCCTTGAGGTTCTGTAGCCACCTAAGCAAAGAGTGGTCAGTTACCACCATGAAATGCACGCCGTGGTCATAAGCCTTAATTGATTGTATAAATAGATCACCACTAAACATCTTTTTTGGTAATAAAGTAATTCAGCTTGTGCACTTCTAGCATCCAGCTGCAGCATGATACAGGGTGCTCTACCCCTTTGTTGTTGAGTTGGGACAATATAGCTTCTATGGCAGTGAGGGAGGCGTCCTTTATGAATATGAAAGGTCTATCAAAAATTTTGGGTACGTGAGTACTGGCGCCATAGAGAGACAGGTGTGAAGTCAGTTGAAAGCCAGCTGGTAAATTGGCGTCCATTAAAATGGGTTCCATTTTTCAACAGTTATAATAGTGGCTCCCCTATTTTACTAAAGTTTTCTATGAGCCACTGGTAGTAGCCAACCATCCTGAGAAAGATCTGTATGTCTCTTTTGCTGGCTGGCGTCCTCATCTTCTCAGTTGCCTCTATTTTGGCCAGTTGGGGATGTAGGCAACTTGTCATTAACAAAGCCCAGATACTCAAGTTGTTCTCAGAAGAAGTTACATTTTTTAGGCTAGACAATCAAGTTGGCGGTATTGAGTTGATAAAAACTTCCTCCAGGAGCGGAAAATTTTCGTTGGACATTCTCCATAAGTCGTTTATGTCATCCAAGTAAAGTAAAAACAATGAATCTTAAACTTCCTTAGCATGGTTTCCATTTCACTTTGGAATATGAAAGGGGCATTACATAACCCCTGCGGCATTTGCATTGGTTGAAACGGCCCTTGAGTCATTATAATGGTGCATTTTCTTGATCTTCTGTAGGAATCTCTATCTGCCAGTAACTGGAAATTAGATTTATGGCAGAGAAGTACTTCGCTCTGATGAGTCAGTTTATCATGTCATCAATTCTCAGAAATGGTAGGAGTCCTTCATTGTTATGTTGTTGAGTTGCAATAGTCAATTACCACTTGGTTAGATACATCCTTTTTTACAAACATGACTGGTGACGCCCATTGGTTTTTGATGGTATCAGCATTACTTACTGGACCCGCTGATTGATTATTTTGAGGATGACCTCACCGCTGCCTTGAACTGGTAGATGTGGTGGAGACATATCAGTGGTTAGCTCCTGGTGTCAATATGTTGTGAACGTCCTCAGAACATCCCAAATTGTAGTCATCCGCCGCGAGAATTTATATATTTTCAATAGGGCCATCACCCAATACTACTCATATTCCTTAAGACGATCATAGATTCATGAGTTATGACTGAGTGAACAGCCTCGCGATTTTCTTCATCCAAACTAAACTCCTCTAGTGTATTAAACTCATGAACATTTTGAACTTCTTTTGTCAGTAGATTATGGTAAAATAAATTATTTGATGTTATTTCACCTGTATTGAATATGATAGAGGTTATCTAGTAATATGCTAATATCACCATGATCTGGGATAATAATCCCTGGTTCATTAGTTTTTTCTTGGTGTGAGTGGTTAAAGGGATCAAACTTTTCACTGTATAAACCTGATGGTATCTTTAAGTCAATATCTGTTTTCACTATGACTTAATTACTGGGCGGAAAGGTCACATAGTGGCCAGCCTTCAGCGGTTTTCCATCAGATTAAAAAACTGGTGTGGTAAATATTTAGTGCGGCTGCGCCCTTTTTGTTAGCTAATGGGTATAATTAAATTATTAAAGACTAGATCTATAAACAGCGTAGCTTGTTTTTTTCATCCATTGGTCTCCTCTCTGGTAGTAAATTGGAATGTTTTGTCCAGAATAATCAGATTGTTCTTCTTAAGATTGGGTTTTGGCACCATTTATACTCATGAAGGAGGTTTCAATGAGGATAATGTTATGAGTGCTTGGTAGAATAATTGCAGGAGCCACCACAACTAGCAATTAATCCTTAGCAGGCAGCACGCTGTAGGTCACTAGTGGGGTAGTCAAGCAGGGCCTCATAGTACGTATTACTTGCAACTATCAATATCCAGAGATAAAATCCAGTTTTATGACTAATTTAGCTGATACGATATTGATAAGGATCCAGTTTCTACTATAACCCTTACTCAGACCTTGACCATACTAATATCAACGTATTTTATTCATTTGAGGATGGCTGACCAGGGGACAGACACATCCAATATGTAGGGAGCAGGAAAACGGAAAACAGAAGAGGAAAGAGGGCGCAAAACAAAGGAACTCAAAAGATACGATTTGGCACACTTGGGTGTGGCTAGGAGCCACGGGTGGTGGATGACTAGATCTTAAGTGGTATGGCAGCCCAGGGGCTAGTAGGGCGTACCGCCTATGAAGACTGTGAGGTTTTCAATGTCATAATGAAGGAACCAGATTGGTCCAGTTGCCCATCCACTTCTTCCATTTGTGTCGGAGTGATCTGAACAGCCAGGCTTGGAAGTGGTCGGCCAAATGGCTGTGGAACCTGACGATGGCTTGGTTGAGATTGTGGAAGATCCCGCTGAAAGCATCGAGGGTAATTGTGTGAATGGACCATATTTCAATACTCACAATTAGAGCCCTTAGCGTCTGGGGGATAGGCGAGGCCATGTTGAGTGCCAGGATATCGCGGGATAGTCGGATTCAGCTGTTGGTGATTGTTGAAACAAGTGCATCACGTTGGCCCAGATATGCGCAGAAAGCGGGCATTCTTCCAAGTAGTGTGCTAGTGTGTTGGGTCCGCCACATATGGCGCATGTCTCAAACATTGAGAAAGTATGGTCGGCTTTTCTATATGTACGGTTCATGTATCGCCACATTGTGGAGCACACTTGTGGGGATAGGAGGGGGCAGGTGACGAGGTCCCACACCTTCTTTTGGGTGCGCAAGTCATATGGGACGTCTTGGTAGTCTAGGTAGTCAATATGGGAAATAGGAAAGGGTGGTAGTGGGGCAGGCGCGTTAGACACTGTTTGTCCCCTGTGGAGTTGCACGTAACCAGTTTGAGGGTGAAAGTCTTCAGATTGGTGTGCATAGGAGAAGCTCTAATCCCCTTGTCTTAGGTTGTACAGGATGCGTTTGAAATATTGGTTGGTGTTGTGCAGTCCAGTGGAAGTTGGATGTGTTGCAAAGTATTTCATCAGAGTTGCAGGGTTGGAGGGGGACCTCAGATGTAGTGCCTTTGTGAAGTTGGTTTGGGCTGCCTTAGCCCAGTGGGGGGATGGTGGGTTGGGTGACGTTGTGAGAGCTACCCATGAGCCTAGGATTTGCGTTTCTCTTTCTGTGAAGTTGAGCAGCCCCATCCCGCCTTTCTTCTGTGGGCCGTACATGGTCTCTAGCCTGACAGGTGCACGGTAACCAGACCATAGCCAGTTTTTCAGGATCTTGTAGACTGCGTTGGTAAAGTTGGCGGAGAAGGGAACCGCGTGGGCAGCAAACCATAACTTTGACAAGATCAGGGAGTTGGATAAAACAACTCTTCCGGTTAAACTAGCTTTACTCCTCCGCATACATGTCACCCTTTTTGGGATGTTGTCCAAAATGTTGGTTTCAATGGTTTCAAGTGCATATCCACCAGCTTCGAGCCATATGCCCAGATGACAGACTGGGTTGGTGGCGGGGTGGTGTGCAAAGGGTAAACAAAGTGGTTTTACTGGCTTATATCATTGTTGTGTGGTTGGTTGGTTGGTTTGTGTGGTGGTGGGAGTGTGGGGCTCAGTTTGAACTGAATTTGCCCATAAAAATTACCTCTGTTTTCTGTTTGTTCAGCATGGCGTTACTCACTGACTCATACTGGTGAATAATGCGCTCAATCGCCCTGGCATCCCTATTGCCTGAGACTCCAACAACGCAGTCGTCAGCAAAGGCTAGCATTTTGGTTGGTAGTTGTCCCTCCAACCTGATTCCAGTGAGCTTTGAGTTTGCAATGCGGAGGAGAGGGTCAAGGGTAAAATTTATAGTAGGGGGCTAAGCGGGTTACCTTGTTTAAGGCCCCTTTGGGGGTGATGGTGTCATTTAGGAAACCTGGGCCTCTGATTGCAAACCTGGCTGAGCGCGTTAGGAGGAGCGCCCAGTTTATAAAGTGGGGTGGTAGTTGAAAGCCTTAGACACTGTTCTAGGTAACCCCAGTGCACTCGGTCATATGCTTTCTTTTGGTCCAGGAAAGAAAGGGCACCTGTGGGATTAGTTTGGCAGATGTTGGTAATTTTGTGGATATTAACCCAAATTGAGTATTTTGGGATGAATCCAAATTGATGGGGGGAGAGGGTTGTCTGAGCAATGCAACCCAGACGTTTGGGTAAAATTTTAGTTAGTATTTTGGTGTTGGTATTGGTGAAAGCAATTGGACGCCAGTTGTTTAGGTCTGCCTGGTCTCTTTTTTTGAAGAGTGTGACCACATATGCGTCTTGGCCTCCAGGTAGAAGGGTTGTGTCCTCCAAGCACTTGTTCATAGTTTCCAATAGTATGGTGCGATATATTTAAAATATTTTTTGAAAAATTCATATGGTAGGCCATCTGGCCCAGGGCACTTGTTGCGCGGAGTTGATCTTATTACCTCCATGGTTCATCTTTAGTGATGGGTGCGACAAGGTCTGGTTGATCAGCTATAGTGTCAATATTAGCGGATGATATAAAATTTTCAATTTCTCTAGGTGATGTAAAGTCCGCCGTGTACAGGTTGGTGTAAATTTTGGTGTAATTTGGCCGATATTTTGGATGGTGTGGACGCCAGTGTGTCTAATGCTTGGCGGACTTGTGTGCAAGTCGCCAAAGTCAAAATTGGTTTAAAATGGCAGAAAAATTGAGCCGTGTGAGTTTATCCAGATACAATGTATTTTGATTTGTAGCATACTTTGGTGTAGTGCTGGTGTTCTCTGAAGAGGGAGTTTACCTGTGTAGATAGCTGGAACCACAGGCAGCCCATTGGGGGGTGTATCCCTCACGAGGTGTGTTGTTTTCTAAGTGCTGAAGCTGTCTGATAGCCTTGTTGATTGTTGCGGACATTGCGGCTGTTTTTCTGGAGTTCAAGTGGCAGGCTTTCTTGGTTGCTCAAGCCTTGAATATTTCCCACTTGGCGATAGGGTTCCCATTGGGTGGTTGTCTTTCTTGCTGTGTTGTTAGCACCATCTTGATCCAAAGTTTGATATCTGGAAGATGGAAGGTGCTCAGGTGAACTCTGTGCCAGGTTGGTGGCTTTTGGTATTTTTTGAGGATGATAATGCTATTGAGACCATCTGGTGGTCAGAGAAAGGTATAATTGTTGTTGTAAAATCTGATACCCGGTGATGAAAGTTGATAGGGGCGAGCATCAGGTCAATCCAGGTCATTGAGACCAGCTGGTTAATGTTGTGGTGGGGCCTCGTCATGTTGGCCAGGGTGGGGGCTTGTTTGGGAATGGTGTTGCATAGGCCCAGCATTGCCTTTAGTATGCATAGTTCTGTGTAGCTGCGGGGTATAGCCTTAGACTTGGGCCAGTGGTCAGTAATGGTGTTAAGCCAGCAATTGAAATCTCCAGTGAAAAACGTTGCCTCGGGGAAAGAGATTGAGAGGATATTGGAGAAAAATTTTTGGCAGTCATTTGGATCATTTGGGGCATATATACATGCCATAGCAAAATTTTCTCTGATCCACTTGAGATCCGCTAGGAGCAGCTGTCCCTCCAGGTGGGAGGATATGCTTCAGATATTTACTGGTAAAGTATGGTTAGTTTGAATTACCACCCCACAGTGGTACATCAAAAAGGATTTGGCTGGAAGGAGCATGGTTGACCATGACTCCTCCTCCCCCGGTGGACAGTGGGGTTCTTAGATGGCCAAGATATCCATGGGATATTGTGCAGGAAAGCCATTTTTTTGGCCCGGGACATGGGGCCTTGGCTCCCATGATTTTGAGCATCCCTATGGTGATTGCGGTAGTCTGCACATCAGGAATGTTGGGGCAACCCACTGAGGTCACCCAGTTCCTTATTGTGGGTCATACTGCAAGTATGGGGCCAATTAGCCAGATTGGTTCCAGCGTGTTGGTTGGTGGTCTTAGTATTGGTTTTGTTCAGTTTCTTCTAACTCAGATTATTCCGTGTAGTTTGGGTCTGGCGTGGGTTGGCTTGTGCCCCATCAGCGAAAAATTTTCCGCCGCTTGCCTGTGGGTTTGATGGGTAGAAACTAGGTATTGGGGTGATTAAGTTTTGTGCATGAGTGATGTCACATTTTGATTGGCTGAAATGGTCTTCCATATCGTGCGCATGAACCATATCATCACTGATCACACATGATTGGGTGGGGGGGCCACAGTGGTGCATGGTAGATTTGCTCCAGCTTGGTTGGAGGTGTTTGATTGGTTGTGTCCAAAAATTTCATCATTTTGGTTGTGTTGGGTTAAATGTGGGGAATCTGATTGGTTATTCCATTGCACTGCCATGGCATCTTCCTAAATCTGCTCTGGGGAAATTATGGTGCAAGCTTGGGTCTTGGCAGAACTTGCAGCCTATTTGTGGGCAGTTTGTGCATGACGGCAGTCCTTGTGCAAAACAGGATCGACCAAAGCGATGTCAGCTCTTTTGCCCCAATAGAAGGCAAAAGTGGAGTCCTTAATTTTGCCGAAAGTTGGGCTTGTTTTATCCATATTGTCCTCACAAAATTCTGGTGCTTCAATCCTACACTCGATGGGACATGCATGGTCTTTGTGGCCTATAGCTGAGCAGACTTTGCAGATAGGTGGGGTGTGTTCTGGCATGATGTGGAAGGGGCGAGATATGCTGCCATCGGAAAGGTTGATGGTCACTGTGCATGGAATGAGGGTGAAATCCTCTACCATGTCCTTATTGGGTTCTATAATGGCTATTGCCTTCCCTGTGCACAGGTGGGGAAGGAGGGGGAATTTCTCAAATTCAAATTGTTTGATTATGCTGTAACCTTTGAGGCCCCCATGGAGCTCATCTGCAAGAATATCATGGTGCAAGGTGCTCAGGAGTTGGTCAAATACGATGAATAGGTCATTTGACTCATTCCATCATGTGCACACCGTGTGGATGGTGCAGTCTTTATTGTTGACTTTTAGGAGAATATGATTTTTGCTGCTTCCGCTGCTTCCTCCACAGACATAAACCTGACGTCCACCCATCCTCTATGTAAATTTTTATAATTTACCAAGACAGTATTCATAAAAGTTGCGGAAAAGGCCTCCCCCATTTTTTCCCATGATTTGAGGGAAGTATCGCCAACCATAATTCTAAGGCCATGCTCAAGGGAGGACAAGGGTTGGGAGTGTTCAATTTTGGTATATGCGCCCATTTTTTGCAAGAATTGCAAAACTCCAGGTGCAGCGCTGTACTCACCCTTTTTGGTGGGAGGGTGTGTCAACATTCTGCTGGGGCGTTTTTCCCCGGCAGGTTAGGAGAGCTTTGGGCCTTTTGCGCTGGCCACTTTCGCCCAACTAGTGTTGTTGCGGACAAATTTGCTCATATTTCCTGGTTGATTGTCAATCTTGGGGAAATTGCGTAGAATTGTGTTACTAAAATTGATAGTAACGGGAAAGAAAAAGCCCTAATATCAACATATGTACACTCAGATTAGTAAGAATCAGTGGTATTTATTAATTGTATGCTGAGCTTATCCTGCCTGACCCAGACAGTACTGTAATTTACCACAGAGTAGTGGGCTAGTTGTTTTTAATCTCAAGGTGAATAGTCACATTGACCTTCTAGCTTTTGCATATTGCTGGAAGTAAAAGACAAGTCACACTGCTACAACTGATTTATGTAGGGCTTTGATACTTCTTCAGCTGCCTGTATTATAGTGTCTCCTCAGTGGGAGCAGGTGGTGACCGCTAGTACATCATTAGAAATAACAGATGGAGGGGTTGAAAGCGCTAAGGCGTTAATATTAGACTGGTGATATGTCAGAGTCTGGCAGAAGTA
>JAKSZP010018138.1:0-12643 GCA_022478985.1 Massospora cicadina
GATAAATAAACAAGAACTAGGAGTCCATGGGCTTGGATGAAAAAAGGCTTAACTATATGATGACAACCAAGTTGCGCTCCTGCACAACCAGGATGAGACCCTGAAACCACAGGCACTGACTACCATGAGATACCAAGGAATAAGTGAAAAATAGGGGGATAAATGCAGCGGATAAAGAGAAGAAAATTGCGTCCCTGACTGGGAAGGAAAGGAGGCGCCCAAAACCGGACAATCTACCAAGAAGTTATCCATGCTGGGGTAGTCTACAGGAAGGGATGTAGTGACGTAATAGGTGGCCTGACGCAGCCATCAAAAGCTGCTTGGCGGCAATCCACCCCTAGGATGAGTCTTGACAGGCTAAATGAAGAATTCATGTTACCAATAAGGATTAAATATGAGCTATACTTTTCTTGATTGCTTGCATCTAAGGCCCAAAATGCAGCAGACATCATGGAATGCATATGTTTGAGGCAATTGTTTTTGAAATTTACACCCAGCGAGTGGAAGTATCCTTGTAAATGAGGGGTTTTCCCTGACCAAATATTAAAGGACCGATCATATGGAATGCAAAAAGCAATGAACCAAATCTATTCAGGTGATTACTGATGGCTGGGTGCGCCTCCAAGCAAGAGAAACAGTTGGCCATGAAAAGAACTGCCTCAGGGATTGACGGCCCCTTTTGAGGCTCCCCACCCTTTTTCAACTGCTCCACAGTTTTACTGAAGGAGGCTTGCCAGGATATTAGGTAGCTGAAGAACTCTGGAAGGAGCTCCTCTTGGGACAATGTGACTTGAACGTCCACTACAGGAGCATATTTGCAGTGAGGATGTCATTGAATTCAGGAAATGGGACAGGGTTTAACTCACATGTATTGTCCTCACATTATCGTTTTAAGAAATAAGATACCATAGGGCAGCAAACTCATTGACGTAGGCCCTGATTTTTAATTTAAGAACTACCTTTGAAAAAAAAAGGTAGCGCTACCAGCATAGTATTGCTCCGTCAATGGGGAAATGTCTTATAGTCAAAATGACTGAGCAATAGAATTAATTATTTTCTTTATCAGTCAGTAGCCAGATTGGTGACAAAAACTTATTTATTTTTTAGAATTGAGGTTTGGCGGTTGATTGCTGCCGTTACAAAATCTGGTAGAATATAAATGAATATATATGATTCTGCTGAAAATTCCACTAAAAATCAATTATCAAGAATACCATTTAGTTTATATAGGACTTCGTCGTCATATCAGAAGGTCAGGGCCTTCTAAGGCTGTTCAATTATTAGTCAAACGCAGTTCCAGAAAAATCTCTAAGGGACTAAGTTCCTTAAAGCAATCTCTTAACAGGAATTCTTCGTTGAGGCTACTCTGTTCACTTTAACAGGAAAAGGTCTTCTGTATAAAAAAGGCAAAATAATTACCAGTAAAAAATACTAAAAAATCTGAAAGTATCTTTACAAATCAAATTTCAGAGATATTTATAGGCCGTCAAGGTATTTGGGTTTGCCTAGGAGGAACCTGGAGTGATAATCAGGAATGAGTAGGGTAAAAGACCTCTCTGATAATGTAGTGTGTGGAGTAGGCTTTTATTGAATCTAGATCTCTTTTTCCTGGGCAGCCAATTAAGGGAACCTCCAAATGGCAAGATCTTTTTTTAGTACTAGATGGTACAAATGGCAAGATCTTCACCAGCTGTTTTGGTGCCTTTGTAAGTAGAATCATTGGATTCTTCCAGATTTTTAGTTTCCTTTCGCCCATTTGAGGTTTCATTGTTTGAGTTGGTCTCAATCTCATTAATCAAAAGGAGCTTCTATGACCCTGTTGTAACTTGGGTCATGTTTAAATCGCTCTTAGGTTCATCCAATTCTCATGATTCTTGACAGTTTGTGAAATTTAAACTCAGCTACATGGTGGAAATAGAGAAACTGATCAAGCTGAAACCATATTAATGACAGTGTAGTGATTGCAACAACTAGCATAAGGATGGCAATGACAAAACAAGGAGATGACTGTTGGATAAGATGAACCAACAGCGATACTCTTTTGGTGTAAAAAATAGTGGATGTATTAAAAACAGTGCAACTTTAGCGGGAATATAATGAAATTAGCAAGAGTCCTTAAAACTAGCAGTAGTGCAATTCTAATGAAAATAGGGGAATTTATATAGTTGTTTATCAATTTTTAATATAATTATTATCTTATATTCAAGAGTTGACGATCATCATATTGCCTTCCAATTGCATCAGCAATAATTTTTTTTGTAAACTTCTTCCAGATTATACACTGTTATACACATTATCTGCGGGAAATGCAACACTAGCATTCAAACTTGAGACTAATCTCTTGTGGTCCACTTGACAATACAAAAACACTGCAGAATTTCTTAGGACCATCATTTTTTAAGTATTTTCTCCCATTCTCACTCAGTTGGAGGTACCTTTTTTTCCCTGAAAGGAAAAAACGTTCCCTTCAGATTAATGTAAGCTTGCCAACATGCATTTAAATTATATCAAAAAAGTTTTTTGTGGTTCCTCCTGTTCTTAAGCATGTAGATCATACAGGTCTTTCATAGCTCCATTTTATGCCTCTGAAGATGCAGTGGGGGCTTTGTTGCTTCAGGATAATGATGAAGTGGAGCATCCTGTCACCTTCTTCTCGTGCAAGTTCTACTACTTAAAGAAATTATGGGATAACTATGATAAGATGCTTGCTACAATGACCTGGTCGCCCTTATACTGACAGTATCTTCTTCAAGGAGCATGACATGAAGTGGTTGTCAGAAAGGACCATAAAGTCCTTTGGTATTTTTGAAATCCACAGAAGTTGGCGCAGTGTCAGTCCAGACATATTGCAACCCGTGTAACTTCAACTTCAGAAATAATTTCATTAGTGGGCCTTAAATGTTTACCCAGATCACTTGAGTTATAACCCCTCCTTAAGTACTACTAAGGAAGAGGCACAGGAGCTGACCATGGTGATCCTCCTGCCTAGATCTTAGTCATTGCTCCACCTGAATTGTTTTTGGGACTAATCCCTAGATATTACTTTGGTTCCTTGGGTGCTTGCTGGTCAAACATCTTGCTCGGAGGGGCTGGAGTTGTTTGATCAGCTGTTACTGCTTGCCCATAAATCGACTCACTATTTTCTGAAGGAGGGGATGGTTTTGTTCAGGAATAGAATCTTGGTATTTCCCTAAATTCGCAATGAGGAGATGAGGTTATCTATGCCCATCATGTTACCCCATTGGTGGGACATCCACAGAATGCAATATGCCTTAATTTGTGAAGCGGTTGTTTAACTGGCTAGGTATCTCTAAGGATATTTTGGCTTAGTTCACAATTTTGCATAATATAAGCTTAAACAAAGGCAGGTAGGTAAATATGTACTAATGGTCTACGCCATCTGCTACACTAGGCATAAGGTCCGTGGACCTCAGCATCAGTTGATTCTATTTTTGAGCTTCCTAGTTCTTAATGAGTTCAACTCAATGATAATTGTCTTAGAATTTTTACTTAGTTTTACATGTTTACTTCATGTCAGTCAGCAATTTCCTCATTGTAAATAGCTAGGTCATTGTTCACCATGTCTTTTCCATGGTTAGCCTAATCTAGAAAAGCGTTAGTGATTGTTGGCCACATTTTACCACCTGTTTTTGTACTGCAAAACAAGCCAGCCTGAAGAACAACCCCTTGTTACTCACCGCTTACCACCTCCATTCTGATGGACAAATGGAAAAGGTCATCCAGATCATTGACAGTATCTTTTCTTCTATGTTTATACTGCTCATGATACCTGGGCTGCTGATCTTCCCTTGTCACAGCTCATGTGCAATAATGCAACCCACTTGTCCACTTGTTTTTCTTCCTATAAAGCCAACTTAGGGTACAACCCTAATTTCAAATATGCACCTGCCTTCTTATAGAAGTGCATTTTGGGGAATAAAATCTGAAGCAGATACAAGAGTTCACAATCTTTAGTTAAGAAACAATTGAAAAAACGATCAGTGATTACAAGCAGTTTAAGAATTGTGAGCGTCTTAACTCTCTTTAACCGCTCAAAGTCACTTTTGAGCGATTTTAAATTTAAGTTTATTTATCCACAGCCATCTGCCCAAACCTATTCTTTGATGTCCTTGGCTCTGCCGCCTGCCACCCCAGTGTGGGGCAGCAGTGCACCCCCACCTAGCGTTTTCCGCCCTGCAGGCAAGTGCGTTTGGATGGGTTCAAACAGCCCGCCCACTGCTTTCAACCGTTTTGTCCCCCCACGGGACTTAGCGCTCCACTTGGCGCGCGTCCACCCTTCTCGCCCCCATCCTCTCGCCCTCCCTCGCTCTGCTATTCGCTATTGCCTCAGAGTGGACCATGGGCGTTTGTTCCCATATACTGATAAGGCAATTATTGACCTAGCCACTACAGCCTTTGCATCAGCTATCTTTATAGACTTCCGCCCTTTTAAGGGCTACTTTGACGTTGGGTTCAATCTGAGGAGGATGCTAAAGCGGCAGCACAAACTCCTCTAATTTATAAAAAAACCCCATTCCCACAACCCGTACTCGCCTCCCTTTAGACACCACGCTAGTGGTATCCTTTGCAAATCTCCCATCCCACCTTCCACCCCAGGTTTTGTATGACCAGTTGGTCGCGGGGCTCATGGCTTATGACACTCAGCCCAACCTCATCTTTGCCATTCCATCTGGTGCAGAACGCCTTGCTGCTCCTCATGAAACAGCCACCATCATACCACACCACCCTACCATAGCCCAACAAATCCCACCCCAAGCTAGTGTGGCTGCAGCGCCTGATCATTTCTTTTGGGCTCGGGTCAATAATGGTAGGCAGATTTGTTCCCTCTGCTTTGGCCTCGACCATGCAAAAAGAGCATGCCCTAAGGCCAAATCCGCTGATGCAGCTTCTGAGCCCCCTCTGGAGGTTCAGTATGGGGCTCTTTGCTGCCCCCTCCCACCCTACAATCTCGTTCAGTGGGCCCACATGGAAAATCACCCCCACCCAAAACCTCCATCCTCACTCTCCCACCTAAATCTACGCCAGCCAATCAGAGCAATGCTTGGACCAACATTCGCACCCAAGCAGCTGCCCATTCGCCCAATCCTACCCACTCAAATTTAAACACCACTATTCCAATGAACCAAAATCCATGGGATCTATTGGCTAAAACTGACGAATCAGGTAATATCCTCATTAGTAAGCATACAGGTCAACCTCTCTGCCATGGCAATTATGGTCGGGCAGAATTTTTCCTTCCTGACTTTGATGAAACCCCTACCCCTCGCCATTTTGCTCCTCTACCCAATACAGTCCCCTTCCAAAGTGATCATCAGCTCGCCTTAGCTGCGGTGGCCTCTCCTCATTGCCCAAAACTACGCACCGCGGTGGCTCAGTCAGTGGCTCAGCTCCAGCATGGCCTGCCCACCATCTTCTTCCCCCCGACTTCCCTGAATCTCCCTGCAGTGACATCTCAAAACTATTTGATGATGCTGAAATCGCTGTTATTAATGTCGCAACGCTTGCTTCATTCAACCCCTCAGCCAAAATCACCCACCACAGTATCTCCCTTTTCACCCAACTTCCAAAGCCTACAAAGCTGAAGTTCTCCTTGCAGCTTTTGTTGAAACACTTTCCTGTCATTATCTTGATGCAGAAGTGGAAAACTCCTACTACGCTGACCTCAGCCCCCACTATGCAGATGCCCCAACGCCCTGACTCTCTGCTCTGATCTGGTACTGTAACCAACACCCCTTGATTGAGGAGGGTCTTTCTGAAAACCAACCCACCGACCCCTCCTCACCCTCTGCCATAGTGGGTTAAGCAGTTTCTGCTTCCCACCTGGTTAGTAGTTTGTTTTGCCGTTTTGAGTGATGTGATCGGTACTGTCCATCCCCTGGTTGGCGTACCTCAAATAAATTGAAAGAATTGTAAGCGTCTTCCAGCCCATTTGTTCAAAGTAGGTTCTTTAGTCATGTTGGTTATGCATCACCTGCATGTGAAGGTTACCTCCAGGAAGTTTTCCTGTAAACGCTCTGGACCCCACATGGTAGTGGAAAATTTGGGGAATGGAGATTTTTGATTGGCTCTCCCAACCATTGGAAGCAGCCCCATCTTCCACGCCTCCCAGTTGTCCCCTTTCAAGGTGAAGGCTCTGCCACGCCAAAGCCAATTTTAGTGGATTAATCTAAGGAGGCCGAGGTATAAAGAAATTCTGGAGTAACATAATGCCGCCATTTGGTGCATTACGTGGCTGTATGGAAGTAATTTCCTTCCTACAAGAACATCTGAGAAAGTGCCCATAATTTTACCCATGCCAGTGAGCTGGTGGAGGCCTTTCATGAATCGCACCCCAATGCTACTCTTCCCTCCTAGAAGGTTGCCACCTTCCTGGACATCAATTTTCCTAAGGCTCATAAGAACTTTGTTATTGTGCAAGTTTCTGGTGGCGGTTCTCCCCCTGTCCAAAGAAGAAAGGTGATTAGGTCCTGAGGAGCAACCCCTGTGTCTCAACTGGGATGAGTTCCACTTCAGGACTAAGAAGGGGGCAAAAGGTCTGCTGCCCTCCTCATTAATAAGGACAACCTAGACCATGTTCTGGATGAGAGGTAGTAGCACCTTACCTCAAGAAAGTTTTCTCTTGACCCATCTTCACACTGCTAAGAAGTTGTGGGGAAGGATACAGTGGCTTTTTCAGGAAGTGGTTTTGACCAGAGGCCATTAGCAACAGGTAGGTCGCTGATCCCACATTGCTAGAAGTTGCTATACTGTAGTATGAGTTCCTCCCAAAGGTGTAGATCATTTTTACTTGTAATCAAATTTTTCTAAATAAAACTTGAGCTCAACCCTCCCATCCCTTTCTCTACCCTGCTGCCAGTGAAGGTGAGCCCACCAGAGTAAATTCAGGTGTGCTTACCCCATTTTATTCAAGTTGAATTTGTCCTTACTTCCCTATTTTTAGGTGAATCCCGCCATAATATTGAGCTTATTGGTAATGTTCCACAAGAAAAGTTTGAGTCACAAAAACTACATAAAATTTTGATAGTGATTTAACCTATCAAGTCAATACAAGGTAGTATAAAAAATGGTATATTGTGTCAAAGAGCCAAATTGATCATAAAGAGATTTTTTGGCATTAATGCAACCATCCTCTTGTTTTCCAAAATTATAGTTTCTAAGACAGCAGTTCCAACAGGTTCTGTTGTAAGTTAAATCTCTTGTTTTGTTTTTAAATGAACAAATACCTTCAAAAACATTTAACTATTAAGTTGCTTTAGCTTTTCTTTCTCATAACAACCACTTTAGTTACTACAATTTGATTCGAACAGTAAATTTGGATAATCACACACAGGAAAGATGGGCGACTTTATCAATAAAAATAATACAACATGGGTGAGCGTCGCGGCGAGCAGTGCGCTTAACGGTGCAACTAAGGGCAAGAAACGCTTGGAGGGGGACCAGGAACCTAATCCGTAAAGAAATTGCAAACTCAGACACCATCTGGGTTTATGGTATTTACTGTAAAGCATGTGCAATATATGTACATTCAATTCAACCAACCCTTGTCAAAGGTGGAGCACGGGATCAGACTCTTCCTTGAGGGATGAGTCACCGACCCTGTGGGAGAAAACATGTGAGGAACAGCCCTCACTTTTCCCTCACGCGGTATATATAGCCACCAACAACATGGCTGCGGCTGGATCAATATTGGTTTTGAAACAGCTAATGAAGCTGATGAGACAGCAAAAATCTGTGTGGAAATTGCCCTCCCCGAGGGCAAAAAAATTGTGCACACCATGCGCACCAGATGGAACAAAGCGAAAACTTTGTTCATCTCTTTTGACTCACTCCCCACCAACCTTCCTCATAAGGTAAATGAGGAGGAGCTCCGCAAAGGTTTTGTGGCCTACGGAGAAATTCAGCAACTCAAATTACAGCAATTTCACTTGATGCCCAACCTGTGCACAAGCAAAGCTATTGCCATAATCAACCCCTTCCCAGAAGTGGAAGAGGACTTATCTAGAATTCCCCGCACAGCATAATTTCACTTTGCAGATGGGGGCCATTTGGCCACATTCTGAGTTACACCGGAATGTGCACCACCCATTTGCAACCATTGTGGCTCACTGGGCACAAGGAACACGCATGCCCTGTGAAAGAGGGCTTAATGGAAAATGATTATTGTGAGGAAGCAATGGACGAAGCTAATGAAAACTTTGCCAAAAATGACTGATGGTCACCACCCATTCCGCTGGGGTGAAGATGGACTATACTCCATCATGGACCCAGTTACAAGTAACCAACGTAAAGTGGCACAAAAAGCCCGCAAGCGAGCAGCGGCTGAAGCGGCAGCACATGTGGAGTCTGCCATCAACCATGGACAAATTTGGGAGGATATTTTGGATATTCACTGAACCAACCAATCAGAACAATATGCCCAGGTCGAAAATTTTCACACTAACCAGACTGAGTCACAAAGTGATATCAGTCATGCACATACTGAGGAACAATGCAACCGCAATTTGAATGGAAATGCAGTGCACAATTCACCAAAGTCAAACTCAAAAATATAAAATCCAATCTTCAATCCGCATCAAATCAACACAAAACCTGTGCAGGAAAGGTTGATGCAAATGCAAAAAACTGCAATTCCCTTGAATCATTGGGTCAGATCAAGGGAACCAACAATGGCAGTGAAAGGGTTGGAGTACAGACGCGGAGCATGGCCAAAATGAGCCGCGGTGGGGCAGGGCCAGAGGGCCCTCCCAACCGCTCCTGAGGCGCCGCAGGCACCTCAGTGTCAATAGGGACGCTAAACATTGCGGGATCCAGGGCTCATATGTCCCAAGCCAAAAAGCTGAAATTCCTGCGAAAACCTCTTGTAGACATCTTGGCCATCCAAGAAACCCACTGTCTACAAGGGGAAGAAGGATCCTGGTCAACCAGGGTCGCACCATCACAATCAGTATGGACATCTCACTGTGGGGTGATCGTCTGAAACAACAAAAAATTTAAAAATTACAAATTTGTCATCACACCTGCACGGTTGAGTCCTGGTAGCAACAATCACATGCCAAGAGGAAATAATTTTGATGGCATGTATCTATGCACCGTGCACTGCAACTGAGAGAAAACAATTTTTTGAAAACATTTATACTCTCACCCTCCCACCAGATACCATTATGTTGGGCAATTTCAACTTCTGGGATAACCCCAATATGGATCAATGGCCTAATCCCAGGGGAAACCCCCCTGGACACATTGAATTCCGCACAATGAAGGCATCTCTTGGCTTACAGGATGTTCTTCCTCCCAGTTCACCACTCCTTCCCCACATGATGTGGCCCAACATACGTGAGGGAGCGCTCATATTGATGAGTCGCATTGACCACATCAACATTGTGCAATCCCGCCGCTCAAAAATCTCCAAATTTATAACAAAAAAGATCAATTTTTCTGACCCTTGATTAGTTAGGGTGCAGTTAGTGCCAACCCAATCCCACACACAGGTGTCACCTTAGAGAAAGCTTCACCAAGAAAATATAAAATTGTCTGAGATATCCAACTGGGTCAAAAACAAGGCTACAAACCCAGAATTCACAGCCCCATTCACTTCAGATCCCAGTGGAACATGGGAAAATTTTAAAAAGGATTTAATCAACAAAACCTGACATATTACATCACATAAGTACACCGCAGACATGGCCACAATCAAGCGTACCTTGGTGGAACTAGACCACCTAGAAATAAATACTCCAAAATCTGGCTATAGCCCCAACTGGGGATGCAAATGGGCAGAAATTTCTGCCCAACTCAACAATCTCATCTTCAAACACCAACACAGAATCAAAGTATCAAACAAAGGTAAGTTTATAAAGGAAGGCGAGACCTGTTCAACATACTTTTTCCACCAATTCCATTCCCGCAGAAACCAGCCCATATGCACACAGGTCCACAAGACCAACGGCACCATGGCAACTGACCCTGAGGAGGTCAAGGCAGAAGTACACCATTATTACATCAAATTATATTGCAAAATGCCAACAGATTCACAAAAAATTAAAGAATTTATACAAACTGCCGAAATACAAAGTACACCACCAAATTACAATAACTATCCATTATTACATGGGAGGAGCTTTGGGAGACAATTCGCGGTGCACCACGTAGGAAATGCCCAAGACCTGATGGGATACCCTACAAATTTTAAAAAAAATATTTTCAACAAATTGCCCCCCTCCTATTGGCGTCTATGAACCAGAGCATGTTGGAAACACGCCTATTACCAGGAGGCCATGAATCCTACGTTATAACCTTGTATAAAAAGGGTGACAAATTGGACCTGGCCAACTGGCGCCCAATTGTACTCTCCAACACTGACACAAAAATTCTAACAAAAATTTTAGCAGCCAGATTAGGTGCAATTGCATCTGACGTCCCATCACCCAACCATTTTGGGTTTATACCAGGGCGTTCAATCTGGAACAACATTCACCCTGTTGCAAATATTTGCCAATCCAAAGAAACTGGTTCCCTGGTCTTCTAGGATCAGGAAAAGGCGTATGACCCTGTTACCTGGCCATACCTAAAAGAATGTCTACATGCCTTCAAACTCCCATCAAGATTCATAAAATGGGCGATGCCCTAACAGAATCTGCAACCATGGCGGTATGTGGCCCTGGATTCCTAACAAACAAGATTAAACCACATAGAGGGCTCAAACAAGGGTATCCCCTCAGCCCACTGCTATAAAATTTCAGCTTTGACCCACTCCTCCGAGTAACTGACTCACGTCTCATGGGGATAACCGCATAAGGACAACCAACAGTCAAGATACTGGCCTTTGTGGATGACTGCGTAGCAGGTATAGAAAACAATGAAGATGCTCGACAGCTGGAATGCACACTAGAGGAATACTTCAAGGTGAGTAATGCATCGCTCACCAAAAGAAAGACAGGAATCATCCTCTTAGGCAAATACCCAAACAATTGGGCCACAACATCAGAACCTCATACTAACACACGAAGAAAAACCCAATCATTTTACCCTTTACAACACCTCCCACCACCACTCCTGTCCAACACCTTGAAATCTGGCTAGAATCAGGGGGATATGCTAATGAGACAATGGAAAGTAACCTGTTACAATGGATATAAAAAGCGTTGCCTCCCTCAAGGGAAGAACCCCAGGATTAACAGGACGAGTTACAGTTGCTAACTCGCTCATCCTCCCAATACTGTGGTACCAGGCCCACGCGATCGCCTTCTCACCTACCTTTATAACCTCAATCCGCGCGCTTATCCAGGGCTGGCTGTGGCCTGGCTCTCACCCTCCTATACGGATGGAAACACTATTTGGCCCACGCTCAAGCGGAGGCATGGGACTAATAGATTTTGAGAGCCACGCCAATCACATCCTAGGTACATGGATAAAGGAAGTCCTTGCTCCAGACCTCCTGCAACAACATTGGTCCAGAGCAGCAAGGACTAACTTTGCACAGGCGCTCAAATTAACAAACCCACATAGTCCACCCAGACTACTTTCATACCTTGCCAAGCACCCTACTGCAACGGGACCGCATGGAACCTCCCCTCATTTCAAACATATTCTATGAACTATCCGCCGTATGGGATGGAACATAGAGAACATGGGTACTATACAGGGAAGGGGATGACCCAGCCCCCAATTCAAATTAAGAAAACCAGAAAACCACCTCCAGAGAGATATGAAAAAACAACAACCCCAAGCATAGCTAGGATAGAATACCTAGATATGTTGGACATTCCCTATGATTTAACCACACAGAAGGCAATGTGGAAAATTACTCACCACCCACTCCTACAGCCAAGGATAAGAGCAAACGCTTGGCGCTGTATGAGAAGGACCTATAGGATGGCGGACCATACCAACTCCCTCCACAAAGCATGTGCAGTATGTGGAGGGGAGGGATCCCTACATCACCGCCTAGAAACATGCCCCCCAACCAAAGCTATATGGCAGGAAGTCGCATGCCTGTTCAAGATCAAAAAGAACAGGAATTCTCAATATCAAAAAGCATCTTCGCGCTCCATATTGAGTCACCAATCACATCCACACTTTGTTCCCTAATAATACCCATTGCAATGTGGACAATACACACAATTGCATTAGATGCGTTCAAGGGCACGGTCCCAACCATTCATGGGATTATTAACAGATTCCATGTCCACTTACTAGAGCACTTCCAAGCCTGGCTCTATAGTTAATGAGAACAAGGCAAAAAGCGCTCATAGAATCATGGTTTCCACTCTGGTTCCTCCACAAAGACCCTTTCCTTCACACCTGCTCCATAGCAGGGGAAACCCCCAGAGTAGAGCACCAACCCCCCCATACCTGGCAGTCCCGCTGGCAACAGGGGTAACTTGAGTACCCTGGGGTGCCTAATTTTATATCTGTCAGTTATTTCTTTAGTTTCACGTATATTTTGTAATGTCCGTCCCCTGGTCAACTTACCTCAGTTAGATAAAAATATTAAGTTGCTTTATTTGAAAGAAACTTGCAATACTTTTTAAGCTTCATGAACCCTAGTCTTCGAACAACTGGTCATATTGCCAATCATAGTCATTCTTCTACCCTCCCTTCTTGATTATAGGTATTGGTATGA
>JAKSZP010018139.1:0-12589 GCA_022478985.1 Massospora cicadina
CTATTTACCAAGTAACAATAACACTGAATTAGAGGTTGAAGTGCCACCAGGATTCATGAGGAGGTCATTGACCCTTTTTTTAACAATAACGGCATGAGCCCCACATGGCTCCAGGCATTATAATCTTAGCTCATGGCGAGATCAAGGTTCTATTAGCGAATCTACAGAATGAACCATTGAAACTCCGCCAGCATCAAACAGTGGCATATTTACACATGACCCCCGTTGAGGAGTCCTTCAGGTTCACAAGTTGGGGTCACTGGATGAATTTGGTCTACCCCTTCAAACTGCATCTTGGTATGATTGAGGTGGTACCTTGCAAAAAATTAATGGGGTTATTGGAAGAACAAAAGATCAAGTGGTAGCTTTAATCCAAAAATAAAAGGAGATCTTTGCCATCAATGACCATGATTTAGGGTGCATGTGGGGAATGGTCCATCAGTTGGACACTGGGTATCATCCCTTATCAGGTCTCAACCAATCCACCAATCGAGGGCAGCTGAAGAGCTTATCACTGAGGAAATTGACAAGCTGCTGGCTCAGGGGATGCTTGAACCATTCAAGAGTCCATAGGCTCACCTGTTATTATTGTAAAAAAGAAGATGGTATTTGGGTAACAATAGACTACTGGAAGCTCAACAGCATCACCAAAAAAGACTAATATTTCTTGCCATGAATTAATGATGCCTTGGAAGAGTTTTGAGGAGCTCGCTACTTCTTGGCAATGGACTTTGTTAAGATATTATATGACTAGATGATAAGCACTGAAGAGTTATGGCGGATTGGCAAGAATCTGCCAACAAGAATGATATGTTACAGGTATTTAAGCGCCCTGAAATTAGAAGATATTGATATATAACTGAAAATTTATCGGATCACCTACAAAATAAGGTGATATGGCAATGTCAATATTTGACAAATATTATTTAGATCGCCTCAAACTTAGGTAATAGAAAATTTAAGAATACCATCCTGAAACCAATGAGAATATGGCAGAGCAGAATAGTCTAAGCTAAGGGAACAGTATCATCTGAATTCACTGATATATAAGCGAGATGGGCAATTGGAAGAAGAGGGTTGTTAATAGTTTAGAGAAAGCGGAAGAGCTAGGAATTACTATATTTATTATGTAAGTAAAAGTGTTGTTGGGTCCATTGCTCCATATTTTGCTATATTTTTGAGTGTGTTTAGAGGACTTACGATCCTCACATCATCCATCCGTGGTTCAGTGAGTTCAACCTGTGCAACCCTTATGGCGTATCCTAACGGTATTGTCTAAAGTTATAATAATGGTACTTTCTACAGGGGGCCCATTGATCAACCACTAAAATAAAAATCCTATTCGCAAGCCATGTCTTATCAGGCCTGCTTTGCTGGGGAATCTTCATGAAGTACTACACTAGCTGAACATGAGGAACTTAAACTCATTTTAGATGCAGTGCTTAAAAACAGGATGAACTTCTTCAAGAGCAGAATGACGTTATTCACCAGCTAGATAGCCGTTTAGCCAAATGCAAATTTTGAGACAACAAAACAAGAATCTCACTAATCTCTTAGATGACGCTACCAAATGACTACATTTTTCAGGACGGAAGTTGAATGGTACCTCCCAACCCTCTCATTGGGAAGAGGAAGTGTGACAGGGAGATGCTCGGGGAGAAGTATATTACAAAGAATATGATGCTGGCGGAGTTACTACACCCAAGAAGGCGACTATGGATATGTTTATGAATTGGAGAGCTGATTCCATCAAGTGATTGCAGTGCTGCTCACTACAGAGGCCCACTCTAACTCTGAAGCAGCAGAAATCCTGACCTCTACTGTACTAGCTCCTCATTGAGAGACTGCTTATGAGTCTTAACCCATCCTCAGTACGCTTTAAAAAGTCGCATCTATGAACAGGACAAAGAGGTCTATATTGAGAAGCTGCCTCCATTCAATTGCAATGAGAACATCCAAGGATTCTTTAAACATTCTGAGTTTGCAGTGAAAGGCGCATCAGATCGACGTAAAGCTAAACTGTTGATATCTGCCTTGAATGTCAGGAGTTCTGATCAATCACTTGCTACCTTCCAAGCATCTCTGTTACCTACCAAGAAGTGAAGGATACTATACTGCAACTGTTTGAGGGTACCTCAAAATGTTGCAGTGAAAGGCAGAGTTCTTAAATATTGGGTTCTACTGTAAATAGACCATAACAGAGTTTGCTGAACAATTTACAGCGAAAGCTCATATGCTGATTGAGGAAGATGTTTTAGTGGAAGCAGACGTGTGCATCACAATGACGTCCACAGTAAAGCCATACCATGAGCTTTACAATGCCATTTCTCCAAGTTTGTATTATGACGTTCCCCTGCTCAAAATTGTTCAGTCCTTGCACCATATATCTGCTAACTTCCCTCTGCCCAATACAGAGAGTAAACATAATGCTGCTTCTGGACCCTTTTATTTGGGGAAGTACTCTCATCCTGCACACATTCCTCCTAGCAACCCCCAGCCTTACTATAATTCTGCACCTCATCCTCAGTCAATTTACTCCAACAGTTCAAATTTTACTCCAGACCCATTTACGAAAATTAAAGCATTTCAACTACTGCTGGGACCTAATTATGCCGAGTGACAGCAATCTTCCTATTGACCTGGCCCTGGTTACACCAATTACCAACAACCAAGCTATTAATTTAGCCCCTCATATGAGAACCTAGGAGCAGTTCTTATAGGGTTAATTTCTTTGAGTGTGGTCGCCCTAGCCACCTAGCATGGAGCTGCCCTAACCTTCGTGTTCACTACGTCCAACAAGATCAATACTACCAGGGAAAAGATGGAGAAGAGTAGAGATGGGACTCTACCTCCGCTAACCCAACCCCAGACATCCCACCTGAACCCATTGTAGGTTATCCAGCGTAAGTGCTTCAATTCAATGTCGGGATTTTATACCAGCAACTAGTTGGAGAAAGAAAATACTGGAATGAACACGATCCAAGGCCGTGGCAGATGAAGGACCTCAGGAGCAACCAAAGATATATGCCTGCCAAATGTTCGATCAAGTTTTTTCAGACAAGTTGGATTTATCCACAAATGCTTCAACTCTAAAAGGAGTAAACGTCGCCCTTTCAATAAATGATATTGTTAAAAAATACACCAAACTCATTGAAGGGATTATGAGTTTTCTTTGGAAAAAATTGGTTTTGTTCACATATTAAAAAGTCAATATTTTTCTTATTCTGAGTGTACATACTGTGACATTTTCTGTAGCATAAATTACAGTATGCGCTATTATAGATACATGTGCTCTGGTTAACATCAAAGTTTCTACTAAGTTGGTGGCAAAGTTGATGTTAAAG
Source organism: Massospora cicadina (assembly GCA_022478985.1). NCBI lineage: Eukaryota > Fungi > Entomophthoromycota > Entomophthoromycetes > Entomophthorales > Entomophthoraceae > Massospora > Massospora cicadina. The sequence goes on from JAKSZP010018139.1 coordinate 3,345, forward strand.
CCTGATGTGGACCATCGAATGTTGTACAGGACTTATGGAGCGGAAAGCACGGTCTCTGAGGGAGCGTACAGCGTACTACCTTTGCAGTTTGGGTTCATTGTCATCATAGCTCTGGTGATAGTACTACCCAACAGTAACTATTACCTGCTAATTGAGACTGCTGTTCTGTGACACTTCGTGGCTGTTGTTGATATGAAAAAGGAGACCTTCAAAATTTTGGGGCAGCGGATCCCAATTTACTTTACCTCTAGAAGTGTACAAAGGATCTGGTACACATGGGCCATATGAATCTTGCATATAGTGACGTGGTCATTCTGTTCTTATTATTGAATAGAAATGTAAGACTCGTCCCCTTCCACAGAAAATATACAAATATCAAGGGCTACCTCTCCGAGCTGCTGGGCCTATATCTATTCTTTCAAAACCAAGTCAAAGTGAACACTAAGTTAGAGTTGGAAGTTCCAGCCAGGCTCTATGGGGAGGTCATTGGGCCTATCAGCAAAATGCGGCAAGAACCTCATGTGGCTTCAGGGGATTATACTCCCAGGCCATGGAGAGATCAAGGTTTTGTTAGCAAATCTCTGGAATGAACAAATGCAAATCTTCTGACACCAAATAGTGGCGTATTTACACTTGACCCCAATTGAGGAGGTCCTCTAGTTACAAGAGTTAAGTTTGTTGGATGAATTTGGTCTAACCGTCAAGTTGCAGCCTGGTATAATGACAGTGGTACCGCGCGAAAATTTAATAGGATATCAGAAGAATAATAATACCAAGTGATAGCTTTATTCCAGAAGTATAAGGACATTTTTTGCCGTTGACAGCTACAATTTAGGGTGTTCTTGGGGTGGTCCATCGATTGTACACCTGTGGATCACCCTCCCATCAGGTCGCGGCTGATCCACTAATCTAGGGCAGCTGAAGAAGTTGTCACCGAGTTAATTGATAAGTTTCTGGATCAAGGAATGCTCAAATCATCTAAGAGTTCGTGGGCTTCACACATTCTGATTGTAAAAAAGAACGACAGCACCAACTGGGTGGTAATAGACTACTTTAATTTCAACATTATTACAAAAAAGGATTTAATAACCTTTGCTCCAGATTGACAATGTGTTGGATGAGTTAGGAGGAGCTCATTATTTCTCAGCAATGGATTTGATATCAGTTTACTGAAAATTGAGTTGGCCACGGCAGAACAAGAGAAATGCGCTGTAATCTCATCCAAAGGCCTTTTCCAACTGTCCCATATGCCACAAGGGCTATGTAAAGCCCCTGCTATGTTCCAACAAAAAATGGACACTATCCTATTTCAATTTATTTGAGGAACGCCGACCGGGGGACGGACAGTACTGAACACAACACTCAAAACGACCAAACAAAACTACTAACCAGGTGGGAAGCAGAAACTGCTAACCTACCATGGCAGAGGGTGAGGAGGGGTAGGGGGGTTGGTTTTCAGAAAGACCCATCTCGATCAAGGGATGTTGGTTACAGTACCGGATCAGAGCAGAGAGCCAGGGCGTTGGGGCATCTGCATAGTGGGGGTTGAGGTCAGCGTAGGAGGAGTTTTCCTCTTCCACATCAAGATATTGATGGGAAAGTGTTTCAACAAAAGCTGCGAGGAGAACTTCAGCTTCTTTGCGGGCTTCAGGAAGTTGGGTAAAAAGGGAGATACTGTGGCAGGTAATTTTGGCTGAGGGGTTGAATGAAGCAATCATTGCAATATTCATAACATCAACTTCAGCATCATCAAATAGTTTTGAGATGTCACTGCAGGGAGATTCAGGGAAGTTGGGGGGGAAGAAGAGGGTGGGAAGGCCATGCTGAAGCTGAGCCACTGACTGGGCCACCGCGGTGCGTAGTTTCAGGCAATGAGGAGAGGTCACCGCAGCTAAGGCGAGCTGGTGATCACTTTGGAAGGGGGCTGTATTGGGCAGAGGAGCGAAATGGCGAGGAGTAGGAATTTCATCAAAGTTAGGAAGGAAAAATTCTGCCTGGCCATAATCGCCTTGACAAAGAGGTTGACCTGTATGCTTACTAATGAGGACATTACCTGATTCGTCAGTTTCAGCCAATAGATCCCATGGATTTTGGTTCATTGGAATAGTGGCGTTCAAATTTGGGTGGGTGGGATTGGGCAAATGGGCAGCTGCTTGGGTGCCAATGGTGGTCCAAGCATTGCTCTGATTGGATGGGGTATATTTAGGTGAGAGTGAGGCTGGAAGCTTTGGGGGGGGGCTGATTTTCCATGTGGGCCTACTGAACGAGATTGGAGGGTGGGAGGGGGCAGCAAAGCGCCCCATACTGAACCTCCAGAAGCAGGCTCAGACGCAGCAGCAGCGGACTTGGCCTGAGGGCACACTCTTTTTTCATGGTCGAGGCCAAAGCAGTTGGAACAAATCTGCCTACCATTATCGACCTGAGCCCAAAAGAAATGATCAGGCGCTGCAGCCACACTAGCGCGGGGTGGGATTTGTTGGGCTATGGTAGGGTGGTGTGGTATGATGGTGGCTGTTGCCCGAGGAGCAGCAAGGCGCTCTGCACCAGATGGAATGGCAAATATGTGGTTGGGCTGAGTGCCATAAGCCATGAGCCCTACGACCAACTGGTCATACAAAACCTGGGATGGAAGGTGGGATGGGAGAATTGCAAAGGATACCACCAGCGTGGTGTCTGAAGGGAGGCGAGTATGGGTTGTGGGAATGGGGTTTTTTTATAAATTAGAGGAGTTTGTGCTGCCGCTTCAGCATCCTCCTCAGATTGGAATCCAACGTCAAAGTAGCCCTTAAAAGGGCGGAAGTCTATAAAGCCAGCTGGCACAAAGGCCGCAGTGGCTAGCTCAATAATTGCCTTATCAGCATATGGGAACAAATGCCCATAGTCCACTCTGAGGCAATACCGATTGGCAGAGCGAGGGAGGGCGAGAGGTGGGGGGCGAGAAGGGTGGACGCGCGCCAGGTGGAGCACTAAGTCCCGTGGGGGGACAAAACGGTTGGAAGCAGTGGGCGGGCTGCTTGAGCCCATCCAAACGCGCTTGCCCGCAGAGTGGAAAACGCTAGGTGGGGGTGCACTGCTGCCCCACACTGGGGTGGCAGGCGGCGGAGCCAAGGACAACAAAGAATAGGTTTGGGCAGACGGCTGTGGATAAATAAAACTTTAGATTTAAAATCACTCAAAAGTGACTTCAAGCGGTAAAAGAAAGTTCCATGGACACTATCCTCGGCAACCTGAAGCTGTTGCGTGTCCTCATATACCTCAACAGTATATTTTTTTCCCTAAAACATTTTTTGAGCACCTTGATCATCTTGAAGCAGTATTTCAATGGCTCACCGAGGTGAAAATCAAAATAAAGCCTCAAAAATGTAACTTTTTCAAGGACCAGTTGGAATACCTGGGGTTTGTGGTGGACTCCAAGAGACTGAAATTACAGCCAGCCAAGGTGGAGGCCATCTGAAAAATGACTTTACCAAATAGTAAACGTGACATACAGGTATTTTGGAGAATGGTCAGTTGCTACTAGCGCTTCATCTCTAACTTCAGCTGTATTGGGTCCACCTATTTGAGTTGTTAAAAAGGATCACATTTTTTGAATGGATGGAATGCCATCAATACTCCTTTGACGCACTTCAGACGGTGCATATCAGTGCGCTAGTGCTATGGTATCCAAGCTTCAACAACGAGTTTATTATTCAGACAGTTGGGTCTCTTTCTGCTGTTGGGGTGGTCTTTTCTCAGAAAGATGATGAGGAAGAGGAAAATCCCATTGCATACTGTGGTTGAAGCCTGAATTGCCATAAGCTTAATTATAATGTGACTGAGTGGGTGTTCTTAGCGGTGATCTACGCTTACAACAATTCAGAGTATAATTGCATGGTATAAAGTTTAAAGTTGTAATGGATCACACCTCATTACACTGGTTGCAGAACATTAAGGAGCCAGAGGGCATCTATCACGATGGGTCTTTAAACTGCAGGCTTACAATTTTGAGATTCTTCACTAACCACGAGCCAAACATTAGAATGCATTCTTCTTGTCAAGATTACCAACAATTGCAGTGACAGCTGATTTAAGTGACATCATGTATGATAAGGTGATCAGTGGGAAGGATAACGACACACTGTCCAGGTGACAAAAATTGTTAAACAAGATGTAAGCGAATACCTTCCAATGGAATGGGGAATTGTAGAAGCAGATAGGCAATTCTACAGTGAACTTTCCATGACCCTCAGCATGGCCAGGTATTATTATGAGCGCACATAAGGCAGTAGGACATGGTGGAGTGCGCAAGACAATGGAACTGCTGCGCCCTCAGTATTACTGGGAAAGCATGAAATTTGACATGCTCAAAACCATTTCCTGTTGTCACCAGTGCCAAGTAGAAAAGCTGTTCCACCAGCGACCTCATACCAGTTTTTTGAAACCACATTTTGCATATCTTATAGTTTATCTTGATGTCATTGGCCCTCTGCCAACAGGAGCTAACTGGTCCAAGTACATTCAGGTGGCTATCGACCATTTGACCAGGTGGGTTGAAGTGCAGGTGTTAAGTGATTTAAGGCGGTCACAGTAGCCAAATCCATAAAAGAATGCATAATCCAGCGACATGGCTGCCCCTAGTTCATTGTTACCAATAACGAAACCAACTCTACCTTGCAAATTTTTCCAAAGTTGAACGAGCAAATGGGCATCCACAGGGAATGATGACCACATACCACCCTAAGTCCAACAAAATGTTGAACGGGTCAATTTGACATTTGTGAACATCCTCCAGAAGCTGGTAACTGATAGACCTTCTATATGTAGTTCCCTCCTGCCTACCGCCATTTTTGCTTATAACAATAGCTATCATTCCGCCATGTGGAAGAGCCCCTTTCAAAGTTTATATGGATGACACTCCGCTCTTCTAATATTGTTCTATTAGTGCATAGAAGATACTGGAGTATTGTATCCCCAACGTTACTTGACCAATTTAGCTGACATGCTGATCAAGTTGCAAATGTAAGCGTACTCTTTGTCTTGGCCAAAACGAATTATTAATTAAGCTACTATCTGGTACAGTGTAGCAGGTTAGATCAGTTCTAAGAAGGTGAGATGGTATAGTTTCATCACCAGAACGGGTTTGGGCGGAAACACAAGTTTAAAAACATTTGGATTGAACCATTTGAAGTAATTGAGAAAACTTGCGTTGATGCCTATACCATCAAAGACTCAGTGAGTGGTCAAATAATTAATTTGTGCACATGAGAAGTTACTCTGAGCGTATAAGCAATAGGAGACTTATTGTACAGTCAAAGGGAGGGTAATAAGAGATCTTTTATAGATGTACAATAAGCCCTGAAGAGCTATGGTGGAATGGCGAGAATCCGCTGACTAGGATGATATTTTTCGAGTATTTGAGCACATTGAAATGAGGCATTATTGGGATATAATAAATAAATTATTGGATCACCTACAAAAAAGGTGATAAGATGATTCCTACATAAGGCAAACATCTAGTAGATCGCCTCTAACTAAGGCGATAGATAATTTAAGAATACCATCCTGAAACCAATGAGAATATGGTGGAACAGAATAGTATAAGCTAAGGGAACAGTAATATAAAACTTTTCTCTCTCATTGCAATCACAAACTAAACAAATTCAATTCAAGATTAGGTAAGTTAGATAATCTCTTTGAGGAGATTAGTGTGCACCCAATGTTGGGTAGCAGTTAGGCTAGCAAAGTTAAGGGCACAGGACTGGTCTATGCACCATCCAAAATTCTTAAATGCCCCTGCAATATTGGTGGCCTAGATAAAAACAAAACACCGACGGACAGTAATTCCCCAGGGATTTTAGCCTGGCAAGTGAAGTTTAACCAGTTCATCAATACTCCTCATTACCAGCTTCTGTTATCAGTGGAGCATGGGGTTTAAATTTTCAGATACTAATCAAACGCAGCTTTGAAAAGTTCTTTGGATGTGCACAACCATTCCAGGCTGCATTTTATGTAGCACCGCACTCCATGACCCGTGGTTGGTAAGATCTTAGGGTTTGAAACTAAAAAGGCTGTGGACAAAGCTGCACAGATTCATGTGGTGGTAGACCTCCAGGATGGTCAATGGGTCATCAAGACAAAGTGCACTTTGTGGACCAAGTCAAACCAAATTTTTGTGACCTTTGACTTTCTCCCACAACAATAAAGTGCACAATGTTTGAGCCCCACCTCAAGGAAGAGCTTAAGACATATTGAAAATTCACTCCTTAAAAAGAAACAACTTACGCTCATGCTGGATCTGTGCATGGGCAAAGTCATTGCTATGATCACCCTGTCCACAGTTATTGCAGAAGATTTGACCCAAATCCCCTACACCGCAGTTGTGTTCATTAATGGGCAGGGATCCCACCTATTCCAAGTCACAGTGGATAGCGCGCCACCTATCTAAACCTTTTTTCGCACTTTTGGCCACAAGGCCCATACCTGCACTGCCAAGGAGGGCACTACACAAAACAAAATCCTACCTGAAGCAATGGGCAGTGCAGACACCCATTATGAACTACTATCGACACTGCTGCCACCTACACATGGGGCATGCAGGGGTGTTACATTAAGGTCAAACCTGTGTCTCCGTAGGAGCACAAGAAGGCCAAGTAGGACCAGAGCTGTGGCCAAGGCACCAGCCATAGCTGCATCTGCGCTCTCACCTGCCCAGACCCAGAATAACATTGAGTCATTTGCTGCTGGAGCAGCTCGTGAATCCTGTCACCAACCAGATTGGACCAACCAACCTGATGACCTGATGGGTAAGTCAGATTTACCTGAGCAATGTTATCAAGCCTCAATCAAAATTGATTCTACCACCCATTTCTCTCCAAAATTCTTGTCAATATGTGATGATGCACCACAGGAGTACAGCAATGTGATAATTTGTACTAACTTAACAAAAAAAACCAAAACCACATTTACTTTCAAATAGATGGAGTCCCTTAAGCCCACATATAAAGAAAAAAGTGTACAATACAAGGGGTAATGCTTCTGCTGAGCAAGCAGCAAAGGAAGGCCAGAGGAGCCCTTCCCATTGCACCTAAGGTGCGTGGGGGGGAGCCTTAACAATAGGGATATTGAACATCGCTGGAATCAAGGCCTCGCCATCCCAGTCTATGAAAGCTGAATTTTTAAGAAATATTTTTACCTGTGGACATCCTGGACATTCAGGAAACCCATTGTCCACACGGTGCAGAGGAAACATGGGCAACCATACTCCTCCCCTCCCTCTCTTTTTGGTCACCACAATGTAGGCCGCTTATATGTGCGTCCTGTAATTTTTTAATTTATTTCTAATAATTCATACCTTGATGGCCATGTTCTTGTAGTGTCCTTTTTGTGGGATGACGAAGTTCACGCTATTGTTTTTATGCCCCAACCTGTGCTAGGGCTCACTGGGAATTCTTCTCGGCCATTACGTCCCTCCCACTTCACCATAGCTTTTTTGTGTGGGTTATATGAACTGCTGGTCCAACCCAGCCACTGACTGCTGGCCTTAGGCGCCTGCACCCCCTGGAGGGGCACATAGAACTTCGCGTTATAAAAGTTACTTTGGGGCTGTTTGATACCCTACCTACACATGCACCGTTACTCCCTAACATGTCTTGTCCCCATGTGAACAATGGTCAGATGAGGTCTTTGTCCTGAATTGACCTTATTCTTTCCCCATTGAACTTTCAGTCTCAGGTTGCACACCTTAAAATGACAAAAATCAATTTCTCTGACCAAAGGTTGGTGTCAATTTCCTTCCCTTTGTCGCAACCAGCGGCACAGATGCCACAGTGGTGCAGACTTCATCCAGCTAAGATCACGTCGCCCACGTTTTCCTCATGGGTAGACAACAAAATTTTGGCACTGAAGTTCGTCACACCGTTCTATGCGGACCCAATTGCTACCTGGTCAGCAGGCAAAGTGAACACCATCAACCAGGCACGCCTCCTCTCATCACGTCACTCTTAGCTGCATCAGCAGTTATTAGGAGCACACTTTCAGAGGTGGAACAATTGGTGTCTAATGTCCCTGCTGCAGGCTAAAGCCCAGCTTGAGGTCAAAAGTGGTCAGAAGTCTCCGCTCACCAAAACACACTGGAATACAACACAAAATCACGTTTTTGTGAAGTATAAGGCAAATAACATAACGGCAGGTGACATGTGCTCCACCTGTTTTTTCTGAAAATCTTCACACTATGACAGAGCTTTGCCTGCACACAGGTGAAGCTTCTGGACCACTCTGTCAGATACTCTGTACGAAGTGGCACTAGAAATTTGAATTTATTACTCTGAATTGTATTGCTCCATTCTAGTTAAACAGCCAATTTTGATAAATTTCTCATAAGCTCACATATCCGCGCCATTTTCCATTATCCAGCGTTGATAGTTTTTAACTTCATGGGACAAACTCTGGTATGCCATTCGCAGTGCACCATAATGAAATGCCCAGGTCCAGATGAGATTCCTTATGAGTCCTATAAGAATATTTAATCCATTTCTCCTCTTTTTAGATAGCCTTAACGAACCAGTGTTTATTGTAAACGTGCCTCCTTCCTGGGGGCCAGGAGGCTTTCACAATAACGCTGTATAAAAAGGTGGATAAGCTGGACTTGGTTAGCTTTCTCCCTGATTTTACTTATTAACGCTGATACTGAAATATTTACTAAATGTTATAAAATTGGCTGAATTGTTAAGATATGCCTTAAGGTTTTATGCACATGGTTCAACCCACTGAGCAATAGGACTATCAATATGATGATTGTTGTCCTCAAAACAACAGAATAAACTATTTAACAATTATTGAGCACTTACTCCCACAAAACTCTTTTATTTTATATAATAAATACAGCAGATCCTCCCTGTTCCGCTCATTCTAAACTAACAACCTCCTTTCCTCAATCATCTCATATCACCTATATCTCAGCGACATTAAATGATACTGCTTCCGTGGCTTAATAATTCAATTTGACATATCTCATTGGTTCCAGCAATTCTTTATTTGTTAATTTCATAATTTCCTAATCTGAGGTGATTTTCCAAAAACCCAATATAGCCTCATCTTGAGGCGCTCAAATAATCATAACTTGTATCAAGCTTGGCGTATTCTATCTATTCCACCATAATGACTTAGGGATTATCATCCAGTCATATCATAAGAGTGTTATTACAACCTTGACTGGACGATCAGGCTCCTATAGCTTATATGCTCAGAGGAACTTGGCGTGCACTTTG
>JAKSZP010018140.1:0-12523 GCA_022478985.1 Massospora cicadina
CAGAGTGTCATCGGGCATCATCTCTGAAATAGCATTGAATGCAAGTGCATATTTCTTGGGGTATTTGTTTTCCCAAGTGTCATTTGAAGACTTCCTTCTTTGACATCATTGGCCAAATCTGACTCGTTTGCACTTCTGTGTGCTTTCAATTTCTCTACTTCCTTTAATAACTTCTCAATGTCTGCACCAAATTTTCTTAAACAAATGCAATACACTTCACATTCTGTTTTCAGAAATATGATCATTCAGATGAGGTCTCCTTCTTTCTTCTTTAACAAGTTTACTTTGCAAGTAACTCATTCCCAAAGTTAGCTACGTTATAAACTCCTTCTTCCACCTTGGTTACTCGTTTCTCCAAGGCCGCGAACTCCTGGTGGTCCACATAGTTTAAAGCGTTATGGTTCACTGTGGCAATCTCAGTTCACAACCTACGCATTTCCTCTTTGTGCGACATTCTGGATTAATTCTTCTACTCAACTACCCCTGTAGTGAGCACCAACTTGTAAAAATTTTATAGGTTTCCTAATTATTTTTGGCCAATAACCCCTATAAACTTATTACTGCACAGGTTCAGTTTCCTCGTGCACCTCACGTTGTAAGAATATATATAATGTGATAATAGTATGATGACTATTATCCGTAGTCAAGTTAGAATTATCTTCAGGCCCAACGCTTCAGCCAGTAATTCTGATAATACTGAATATCACACTCTTAGGGATTCGTTCCCTAAATCCTGTCCACTCAATCTTTGTTAAGGTCCTCTGATGACAGTCCATTTGGCCCAACACACAGTCAGCAGCAATCCCTTAGCTGTGGTTCCCTTCATCTCTAAATCCCCACTTGGATCTCTACTCTTCTCTGAGAGTATATCAATTATTGCCTTCTGCAATAATATCCTTGAGATGGAATCTTCACACTAGATGCTGATAGTCTAATTATTACCAAATCTACAGTCAGACTTATAGGGTTCTTTATTAGTTCTTTACCAACTGTAGACTTGTGTCAATCAGTGAGTATTTCCAGTGTAATACTTGATTTTTTGAGTGTTTGAGTTTGAGTGTGTTTTTTATTATAGTGAATTCTAGGGAATTTATAGGGGATTTGGCTGTCTAACCCTTGGTTGACACCTCTTTCGATGAAATGGCAGCCATTGCCATTGAATCACCCATCCTCATCTTGGCAGCGATGGTCTTCCCCATCCTGACTAGGATTCCAATGTTATACATCCTTGAGACCTCAAATGAAAGAGTTGGAAATGTATCATTAACATTTTCCTCTCGATCCAAGTGAATCATCCATAATTGGCTAGCAATTAATCAATTCGCTAGTTGCAGATGGCATCACTCGCCTCACAACTCATTAAACATTCCTAATCATTCGGTGATGAAACTTGACTGATCCCAATTAGTACACCTGATAGTTAATTACTATCAGATGCCCTTATTTCATCGGCCACTCCACCTGATGAGATATTAGGTATTCATCCAGATTGATCCCCAATGGATACGACCAGATAGATATCCTAAAATCCCCCAAACATAGTTCCTCCAAAATTTGGGTCAACCAATTTCCAATTCACTTTACCTTAAAAAATTTTTCCCCTAGCGATACCAGGTAGTCTAGCAGGCTGGGAATATGGGCAAAAATCCCAACAAAAGCCTTCAAAGTACCTGACCTTTAGAGAGGATGACCAAGTTCTACAAACTGGTGCTTTCTGCCAGGCTCTTCCAAAGCTCCTGGTGAAGACCTACCTTCTGTATGAACAGCTCCAGCGAAGACAGCCTTCCCAATAAAGAGGAGAATATTAGTTTAACCCAATGAGTCGCTATCAATAATCAAGATATGATGCTACCTCAACCGTGAGTGCTTTAGTTCTGCACGACCATGACTTTACCTATCTTGGTTACCAATAAATCTACCTATCAAATTCATGCTACCAATGTCACCCAAACAATACGAGAGATATTAGGAGAAGTTGTAACCCCTGGTGGGAGAATTAGTTGTAGAAGCTTTACCCAGACTATTCAGATGCGCCAATATTATTACTCAGCAGAGCTTTTTAAGCAATGATATAGGAGCGACCCATATGAATTGTACCTCTAATTTTTTTGTGCATCCTGCCTTATACTAACACATGCAGTTGCACGCTCTCCACCACATGGAGATGCAGCTACATCTAGGATTGACCCACCAGATCCACTCCCAACTCCTTAAGCTATGCAACGCCGCCTCTAATTTTAGCTGAGATAATCAAAAGAGGCCATTTTGAGCAACTGTCAGAAGATCAATGACATCCATCGCCTTCTGGCTTAAATTGACACTGGAGTCGTCCAATACTTGCTGAATGACTTCGTCTAGTGGACAGTCCAAGAAACCAATGCATGGACCAATGAGTGGAACGTGAATTATCCACCCTCCTCAACTGAATTACTGAATATCGCCAAGTGACTGATTAATGACTTGTCAATTTGTTTGGCCGTGTCCAGTAGCTGAGAAAACAACTCATGATGATACCTTCAGAAGTTATGGTGCAACATGAGGCCCTCAGCGGAACAGGACCAAGTTGGAAAGAAGGGGAGAAAGATCCCCATGGGTCAGGAGGTCCCTGAGGTCCTCTGGGTGCCTCCTCACCTGTTGGATCTTTTTTCAATGAAGTCCACAAAACCCAACTTAAAGTCCTCAAATGACAGCTGTTATTTGTGGCCTGAGGAGCTGATATGACTATCAAAGGAGGAACATCTGGATGCTGATTTTACCTTCCCCTCCTTGTTTAACCATTATGTGTTTATTAAAGCACTGGCGCTAATCTGGTCGCATCCCAAAAACAAACAAATCGTCACATTGAGTGGATGATTACCCAAATCTAAACATTTGAAGCTAAACAAAATGTTCTCCGAGCAATTGGCCTAACCATCCAAAGTGATTAAGAGTCTACACCAACTTTAAGATTCTAAGGCCCTCATAAGCACGTCAACAAATGCTACGCCACTATCTAGAACAACATGGAAAAGATCCGCCATCAGTTTAATAGTGCTATCCAACATACTGATATAGGCACCACAGAGCTCACTGACTCTGAACGCCCTCTCTCTCCTGCTGTTCATGTCCTCTCTGAATCCATTGGATACTTAAAACCTTTGAGGAGAAGTACGTCACAATGGCTGACACAATTCATTCATACCTCTTTGTATATGAAGGCGCAATGGAGCTGGCTACTGACCAACAAAGATACCAGAATATACAAACCTGTCTGGATGGCAAGGAATGAGAAATCATGATGCTTATTTCAAGACATGCGACACGTGGGGAGATTTTAAGGAGGACTTTATAAAAGAATTTTGCAGTTACTTAACCCTCTTTAACCATAAGCAGGCTTTTATGCATATCTGCCCAAGATGAGGGGAAACTCATATTAAATTTGCTGAACGCTTCTATCATGAAGCACAGGCGTTGGCTTCCTGTGACCAAGCTATCTTGGATTATGCCATATTGACTGTTCTCTCTGCTTTCCAACAAAGTACCAACTTGGCATTCTATTTTCAGAACGTCAAAAGATGTTTAAATCTACCCTCGACATTAAGGAGTTAACAATATATTGCCCAAACCAGACATACTCCAAACTCTAAATAAGGAAAGTTGAACCATTATCCATGCCGTTGGGCGCTTTCAAATATCAAAATCACGTCACAGCCTATGCCTGTATTGTGGAATCTTCAGCCACCAAGAGAGTTTCTGTTCCCCCTTGGGTTGGGACCATCTAGTACTAAAAAAAGAGAGTTTCTGTTGGAAGAAGCACGCTGATGAGTCATATAAACAGAGTCAGCTTAGGGCGTGAGGCACCCTCTGTTGATGACGCAATGTATTAACCTCAACCTTCTACCACTATATGCGCTGAGTGTTATGTTCCAAAGAAACCTGAAGAGTTGGACTTCCCAGACTTTATGATATGAATTAAGATTTAAAATCCTCTTACTCCGCCTTTTCTAGATTTCTCCCTCCAGGAAACTCCATTTACTTGATTCCCCACTTTGGCACTGATGTTACTCTTTTAGAGGTCATTGTCCATAAGGTGAAGATCTTGGCCATCATTGACACTGGCTCCCTTGCAAAAGTTATTTACTCTTAGCTGGTCAAGCGGATAAAGGTTGCACCGGACCAGAACCACTCCCTAGACTATAAAACGGCGGGACCTTATTGTACCCATTCCCTGGGAGCCTACTCCTACATGCCTCTTCAAATTGAATCTCTGGTTGTTACAGCTCCTGAAATTGTGTTGGAAAATTATGGTTATGACTTGCTTTTTGGCACCCAGTTCCTAGTTGAATTTAGTACTCTAACAAACCATAAGGAAGTGTATTTTTTATTTTAGGGTGCGCATTCCTCTGGTTTTTTAGGATGTTCCTTAAGAGAAAGGGAAGATAAATCCCTGAAGTTGCTTATTGGACCACCTGGACTGCATTCATTTCTAGAGTATCAGGTAATTAGACCAAAGCCAAGCTGCCGTCTTCCAGAGAAGAGGGTACGGAGGGAATGCCTGTACACGCCTGGCCACATAATCATACCGCCTAAATTTGCAGATCCTAGTGGAGACTGGTTAAAATCACCATACCACCAGACCACTTATTAGTAATTCAAATTAAGCGTAATCCAGCCATCTGAGAACCCCTTACCTTTATTGGAGTGCTGGATCCCACTTACCAGGGCCATTGAGAGTCCTTTTGGCCAACTTAATGATTGGCTGATGCAGATAACTCGGAAAAAGATCTATCACATATGTACGGATATTGAAGCTGACCAACTTGAGTCCGTCTAAGGGTGCGGAGACCTGTAATATTTAGTAATAAACAAAAATGGTATGATAGCTCAAGTCAAGGTGGAAATTTGTGACACCCTTACTTGCAAACAACAGGCTGATGTCCTAATCAAGGGATATGCTGGTATATTCTCCACTAGACTAGAGAATTTTTGGGATGATGAAGGGGGTGCCACATCAGGTGCTGGATGGCGATGCCCCTCCAATTTGCACTTTCCCCTATTGGAATTTTAAAGTCAAGGAAGCCAGGTCATGAAATAATTAAAGCAACTATTGGATGCTAGGTTTCTAAAACCATCCTAGAGTCCCTGGACCTTGCTGTCATTGTTGTGTGAAAGAAGGAAGGAGAGAATCATGTAGTAATGGACTACTTCCATCTGAATGCTATTAATCAGAAAGATAGCTACCTGCTACCTAGGATTAACGAAACCTTACGCCTCTTAGCCAGGTCCCAATTTTTACCTGCAATGGATCTTTCCAGCAGATACTAGAAAATAGAGCTTGCGCCAGATGACTGAGAAAATGTACTCTCATAGTTGTTGCGGGTTTATTCAAACCCACTTGCATGCCTCAGGGACTGTGCAACGCCCCAGCCACTTTCAGCGAGCCATGGACTGCCTGTTGGGGGACCTGAAGATGTCATGTGTGCTTGTCTACCTGAATGATATAACTGTGTTTTCACAGGCATTTGATCAGCATTTGGTCCACTTGAAGGAGTATTCAAATGGCTGCGCTCTTCTGCATTGGAATTCAAGCCCACCAAATGTCATTTTTTTCAGACTGAGATGGAATTCCTTGGTCATAAGGTCACCCAAGAAGGAATTTTACCTTGCCTGACAAGGTGAATGCTATCAAGAAAATGACTTGACCCAGAAATTTATGTGACATCAGGTTTTTTTTGGCATGGTTGGGTACTACCAACATCTTTTTTGAAAGCACTTCACTGAGCTTGCCAAGCCACTAACTGTCACAATTTGGAAATTTACATTTAAAACTTCCAATATATAAATATTCTTTTTCTGCTGCTGGTAAGCAACCAAAGCAGCCTAACTGAGTAGGGAGAGGTTTGGGCACCAACAGCACCAAACATTGGCTACTACTGGTTGTTTATGCAAAGTCCTATGGGTTGGTCAGACCAAACCACACATGAGCTTTAAAAAATAAAACACCTGAAAAAGACCACAGGTATGCAAAGTATGCAAACCCTAAACAACCTTTATTTTTACTCAGGAACATAAAAAACAAAGGTGCCAGATGACCAGAGCTTGTCTGGGGAGCCAATGCTCCCCAGATAGGGAATGCTAGGGGAAAACAACCAAAGTTCCAAATTAAGCTTTATAATGGGCAGGCGCACCTTATAAAGCCGCCTCTTGGGGGCCTCACCCAGGTCATTGATTAGGCTTGCACAAGCCTAATCTACAACTTGGGTGAGGCACAACCCAGCGCTTAAAATGACCAAGTCAAAAACATATAAAATTGATCTGATTCAGATTCAGAAAATCCAAATTTGAGTCAGAATGCAACAATTGAGATGAACTCAATCGTTAAATTACTCCCTGCTAGAGAAGGGCCCCTCCCTGAAGAGGAGCCCCACATCAGAAGGCCTCCATGATGAGGGCTTTCTAGGGAGAGTTACCTTGAGCCCCAGGAAAATTAGCCCATGTGTGTGTGTGTGTGTGTGTGTGTGTGTGTGTGTGTGTGTGTGTGTGTGTGTGTGTGTGTGTGTGTGTGTGTGTGTGTGTGTGTGTGTGTATATACTGTGTGTGTGTGCCCCTCGAGGAAAACACAAATGGTGAGAGCAAATCGGGGCTGGACTGCCTGAATCAGCTCATCTGACCTGAGGACACATTCCCAGCACTTGGCTGCATTGCACCCCCTCCTGAGCTTCTGTTGGCGATGGTCTTCCCATCCTGACCAGGAAGGCGTTTTCCCAACAGAAGTGTAAGAGGGTTTACAGTGCAGCTCAGCTAGAAAACTGACCCCTTTCCTGGTGGACCATCCGCAGGTGAGGGAGTCCTGCTGGGACAGGTCCCCTCAGTGCCACTGAATCCCTGGTGAACAATAGCCCCACAGGGAAATTAACTGACGGTCACTTCAAGTCCAGGGTTGGCCATCAGTCACTGGCTCCCACTGGTGCTGGTTCTTTGACAACTGGGACCATCTGACCACTGAGGTCGGCCAAACTGGGGATTGGCGGCGTGCAACGCACAATGACTTTGGAATTATGTCACGATTGGGAAATGTCAGATTCTGACCACCAATAAAAAATATTCTTTTGGTGCTACTGGTAATAAATCAAAGCAGATTAACCAAATATGGAGAGGTTTGGGGCACTGAAAGTGACAAAAATGCCTACTACTGGTTGGTTATGCAAAGTCCTCTGGGTTGGTCCAACCCAACCACATGAAAGCTTCCTCAAAACAAAACACCTGAAAAAGACCACAGGTATGCGAGGTATGCTAACCCCAAATCAACCTTTATTTTTATTCAGAAACATAGAAAACAAAGGTGCGTGCTGACCAGAGCTCATCTGGGAGCCACCGCCGATGCTCTCCATGTAGGGAATGCTAGGTCAAAACACAAACAAAATTCCAAAGTTAGCTTTAGAATAGGCAGGTGCGCCTTATAAAGGCCGCCTCTCAGGGGCCTCACCCAGGTCATTGATTAGGCTTGCACAAGCCTAATCTACAACAGGTGAGGCACAATAACGCTTAAAATGACCAAGTCAAAAACATATAAAATTGATCTGATTCAGATTCAGAAAACCAAATTTGAGTCAGAATGCAACAATTGAGATGAACTCAATCGTTAAATTACTCCCTGCTAGAGAAGGGCCCCTCCCTGAAGAGGAGCCCCACATCAGAAGGCCTCCATGATGAGAACTTCCTAGGGAGAGTTACCTTGAGCCCCAGGAAAATTAGCCCATATATACTCCAGGCCCTGGAGGAAAACACAAATGGTGAGAGCAAATCGGGGCTGGACTGCCTGAATCAGCTCATCTGACCTGAGGACACATTCCCAGCACTTGGGTGCATTGCACCCCCCTCCTGAGCTTCTATTGGCGATGGTCTTCCCATCCTGACCAGGAAGGCGCTTTCCCAACAGAAGTGTAAGAGGGTTTACAGTGCAGCTCAGCTAGAAAACTGACCCCTTTCCTGGTGGACCATCCGCAGGTGAGGGAGTCCTGCTGAGACAGGTCCCCTAGGTGCCACTGAATCCCTGGTGAGCGGGAGGCCCCACCAGGAAATAAACTGACAGTCACTTCAAGTCCAGGGCTGACCATCAGTTACCAGCTTCCACCGGTGCTGGATCCTTGACAACCGGGATCAAGTGACCACTGAGGTCAGCCAAACTGGGGATCAGAGGCATGCAACGCAAAATGACTTTGTAAATATGTCACAATCAGGAAATCCCCAGTTTCCGACCACCAATAAATAAATATTCTTTTGGTGCTTCTAGTAAGCAACCAAAGCAGCTTAACTGAGTAGGGAGAGGTTTGGTGCACTGATAGTGCCAAACTTGGAATAACCAACCAGTAGTAGGCAATATTTAGTGCTGTTGGTGTCCCAAAACTCCCCACTCAGTTAAGCTGCTTTGGTTGCTTACTAATAGCACCAAAAGAATACTTATTTAATGGCATTTGGAAACTGGATATTTCCTGATCATGACATATTTCCAAAGTCATTGTGCATCGATGCCGCCAAACCCCAGTTTGGCTGACCTCAGTGGTCACTTGGTCCCAGTTGTCAAAGAACCAGCACCAGTGGGAGCCAGTGACTGATGGCCAACCCTGGACTTGAAGTGACCGTCAGTTAATTTCCCTGTGGGGCTATTGCTCACCAGGGATTCAGTGGCACCAAGAGAACCTTTCCCAGCAGGGCTCCCTCACCTGTGGATGGTCCGCCTGAAAATGGGTCAGATGTCCAGCCACGCTGCACTGCACACCCCTCTCATGCTTCTGTTGAGGAAAGCGCCTTCCTGGTCAGGATGGGAAGACCATCTCCAACAGGAGCTCGGGAGGGAGGGCGCAACACAGCCAAGTTCTGGGAGTCTGTCCTCAGGTTGGGTGAGCTGATTCAGGAAGCCCAGTCCCAATTTGCTCTCACCATTTGTGTTTCCCACGAGGGGCCTGGAGTATATCTGGGATAATTTTCCTGGGGTGAGTTACCACGAGCCCCAGGAAGCCCTTTTCCTGGCACCTTCAGCTGGGGGCTCCTCTTTGGGGAGGGGCCCTCCTCTAGCAGGGGGCAATGTAACAATCAAATTCATCTTGATCATTGCATTATGACTTGGATTCAGATTTTCTAAAGCTGAGTTGGATCATTTTAAAAATACTTTTGGCTCAGTCATTTTGGGAGCTAGGTTTTGCCTCACCTAAGTTGTAGATTAGGCTTGTGCGAGCCTAATCAATGACTCAGGTGAGGCCCCCAAGAGGCGGCTTTATAAGGCGCACCTGCCCATTCCAAAGCTCACTTTGGATTTCTATTTGAGTTTACCCTAGCTTTCCCTTCCTGGGGAGCATTTTTGGTTGCTCTAGACAAGCTCTGGTCGGTGAAGCCTTTCTATGATTCAAAATAAAAATAAAGTTAACTTTGGTGTTAGCATACCTCACATACCTGTTAGTCTTTTTTGGTACCCATTTTGAGGAGCTTTTGCAGGGTTGGGTCAGACCAACCACCACTAGAGGACTTTGAATAACCAACTCATAGTAGGCAATGTTTGGCACTGTCAGTGCCCCAAACCTCTCCCTACTCAGTTAGGCTACTTTGGTTGCTTGTCAGTACACCAAAGAATTATTTTACCTATGGTGGTCAGAAACTGGTGATTTCCTGATCATGACACTAACCTACCTCCTTCATAAAGATGTTCCTTTCTGATGGGAGGACCCCCAGCAGTAGTCCTTTGATGTCTTTAAAAATCCATGACTATGGCCCCTATTCAGGTACATTCTGAATTTAATAAACCCTTCATTCTATTTACTGATGCTAGCGATGTTGCTGTGGGGCCAGAATGGCCCAACTAGATGCAAGTCAAGTTGATAGCCCCATAGCTTACTTTAGTAAGACATTAACCTGAGTGGAACAAAATCAAAACATAACTGAACGTGAGTGTCTAGCCATGTTATTAGCTGTCATATATTTCCATCCTTTTTTGTAAGATATCATTTCACTTTAGTGATGGACCATTCCTTACTATGGTGGTTACAACAGATGAAAGACCTGGAAGGACAATTGGCTTAATGGCCCTTTAAGCTCCAGAACTATGATTTCTCAATAGTCCGCCACATGGGGATGATACACTATAAATGCCAATGGGTTGTCCCGATTGCATATCCTGGACTGTTATGCTTCTGAAGAGGATTGGACTTATGAGCTTTTTGTGAAACCAGATGAGTGGATCCATGAACCATTGATGATGCAATAGCACTTAAAGCATATGTCTACTCAGAGTAGAGTTAAAAATGGAAAGTTATATAAGCAAGCTGAAACCTCTTGGCTACTGTATGTTTGACCCTCCTCTCAGACCAAATCTGCTCTGGAGGCTCATGTTGCCGTGGGGCACAGTGCAGTGAAGAAAACCTATTGATGGCTAAGGGACTTCTGCTATTGAGAAAGGAATGATCGAGATAGTCCAGGATATTGTTGACCCATGTTTCACTTGTGCAAATCAGAAGCCGCCCAATTCTCTATACTAGCATAATGTCATGCGCCCCATAGCCCCATTTGCTACAGTTAGCATTGACGTTATTGGACCCCTACCTATAGAAATGTATGGTCACCGTTTTATCATTCTTGCAGTTGATCAATTACAAAATGGGTCGAGGCTATCTTAGTTGCCTACTCAACTTTTAAAGTGATTGCATCCTTCTTGCTGAAGCAGGTCTTCAGTCGCCACGCAGTCCCAAGGTGCTGCTATCTGACAATGGTACTAACTTTATTTCCAGTGTGGTTGCTAATCTCAACTCTCTAATGGGCGCTTGTCATTCTTTCAAGATACCTTATCATACTGCTACTAATGAAGCTGTTGAGCAAGCAAATGGTTCCTTAGTTGCCATTTCTCGCATGATGGCTTCCTATGATCCTTAAAGATGGAATGAATACTTACCAGAGGCCTTATTAGCATATCACGTTAGCTATCATTAAATTATTCAAATGTCACCTTTTCTAAGCCCTTTATGGCTTAGAACCAATTATACCCTCTAGTGTGCAGTCTATACTCAGAATTTCCACGTCAGAAACCACTGACTTAGCCATACAAATATTGGCTGACAAATTATTTAGATTAAAAGCATTAGCTGCTAGATCTCTGGGTACTATTTGGCAACAGGAAGATGATCAAAGGAATGCCCATGGCCAATCTTACCAGAATTCCAATTAGGGGACCTTATCCTATCTTACCATCACTGGCCCGGAGGATAGTTCATAAACTTGACACTCTGTGGTCAGGTTCATACCATGTGATCTACCGTCAGGGTCCTGAATATCTGATTGCCTCTGTGAGGTCAGGTGCCATTGTAAATTGGGTGCATGCTAGATTCCTCTAAAATATGTCCCTCCTCATCAAGATCTTGAGGGGGGCATTGTCAGAAATCATCAGAATTGAATGGACATGAGTGAGACTTGAACACAACCTGAATCACAATTTAGTTGTATGAACTCCATCAATTTAATAATCATTGAGCCTGGCTCTAATAATGAAATCCAAAATGGGTGAAAGGAAACTCAGCCACAGAAGAATACTCCAATTCACCTAGCAAAGGCACTGAGTAAGCTGGTGAAGATATTGCCACTCAAAGGTCCCCAGAATCAGCCGCCCTGACAAAAGAGAGTCAAAAAAGAGAAAGCCTGTGCCTCCTGACACATCATCAAAGATGTCTCCTTACCCTACTCAATTCTGACTATCACTTCAAGCCACCCTATGCGATCTAGAGTATCTTAAAGCCTATAAATGTCTCTGAGTTTTAACTAATATAAATACCTTCAGATTTACTAGTTAACTTCACTAGTGAATACTTTGCCTGTTTTTATAAAGAAGATCATGCCTGTTCAGAATGATTATAGTAGCCTCAACGAAGAATTATACGTTAAGAGATTGCCTTAGTAGAACCCTGCCCTAAGAGATTCCGCAGGAACAGCATTTGACTTCTAATTGAACAGCCTTCAAAGGCTCTGGCTTAAGAGAGGGCGACGAAGTCCTACAGGTATCTAGCTGTATATTCTGTGTTATATACCCTTTCTATGGGCCCCCTCTGCTCTGACACCTTCCAAGGTGCCCTGTTACCAATTTTCCTAGCGACTAGTTCCCTTGTAGTGTGGCTGTTCATTTGCACCACCTCTCTAGAAATGAGAGAGTCATAGACACTCTCCTAACACATTCCAAGCTGACATCCCAGTATTGTTAAAGAACTATCAGTGACCTTTAATGAACCTGAAGTTATTGTACCAGAAGAGGAAGTTTTGGTACCCTTTGATAATAAAGAACCTGATACTGCTTGCTCTTCTTCCAATGAATCTATTATTTAAATTTAAATTTAAATTTATTGCGGGGAAGGCCGACCATGGGAAGGACACTTCTGAATATGACTCAGACGAGACAAAACTCAGTACCAGGTGAGGCACCCCAGAGAGGCGATGCTATCTCTTGTTGCCAGCGGGAACGCCACTTATGGGAAGGGGGAGGGAACGTGTGTAGGGGCCGTAGCCACTATTG
>JAKSZP010018141.1:0-12471 GCA_022478985.1 Massospora cicadina
TAGCATGTGCCACGTCAGACAATGAGAAAGTGACAACAAGGACTCGGCCATTGAGGAAGGATTCTGACAATAAAAATTTGAAAAAATTGTTTTTCTTAACTAGCACCCCACAGTGCTCTGACCAAAAGGATAGGGATGGGAGGAGCATGGTTTTCCAAGAATCCTCGGAACCTCGTGGACAGAGGGACTCCTGGATGGCCAGGATATCCACAGGTAAATTTTTTTGTAAAAAACTCACTTTCCTAGCCTGGGACGGCGAGGCCTTGAGTCTGGCGATATTCAACGTCCCTGTTGGGATTTTGCCCATATTCCCAGCCTGCTATATTACCTGGTATCACTAGGGGAAAAATTCCCTAAGGCGAAGTGAATTTGAAATTGGTTGGCCTGAATTTTAAAGGAACTAAGTTTGGGGAGATTTTAGGATATTTATTTGGTCATCTCCATCAGGGATCAATCTGGATGAATATCTAATATCTCATTGGGTGGAGTGGCCGACAAAATAAAGGCATCTGATAGTAATTAACTATCAGGAGTACCAATTGGGATTGGTTGGGCTTCATCACCGACTGATTAAGAATGTTTAATGAGTTGTGAGGTGATTGACGCTGCCTGCAACTAGTAAATCGATTAGTTGCTAGCCAATTATGGATGATTTGCTTTGATTGAGAGGAAAACGATAATGATACATTTCCAACTCTTTTGTTTGAGGTCTTGAGGATGTCTAACATCAGAATCCTAGTCAGGATGGGAAAGACCATCACTGCTGAGACGAGGAAGGGTGATTCAATGGCAACAGCTGCCGTTTCATCAGAAGAGGTGTCAACTGAGGGTTAGACAGCCGAATCCCCTATAAATTCCCTAGAATTCACTATAATAAAAAACACACTCAAGCTCAAGTATTACACTGGAAAATACTCACTGATTGACACAAGTCTATGGTCAGGAAAGAACTAATAAAGAACCTTATTAGTTTGACTGTAGATTTGGTAATAGTTAGACTATCAGCATCTAGCGTGAAGATTCCATTCAAGGATATTATTGCAGAAAATAATTGGTAGACTCTCGAGAAGAATAGAGATCCAAGCAGGGATCTAGAGACAAAGGGATTGCTGCCAACTGTGTGTTGGGCTGAAGGGACTGTCATCAGAGGATCTTAATGAAGATCGAGTGGACAGGATTTAGTGAATGAATCCCTAAGAGTGCAATATTCGGTATTATTGGAAATAACGGCCAAAGCGTTGTGCCTGAAGATAATTCTAACTCAACTATGGATAATAGTCATCATACTATTATTGGATTATATATATTCTTACAACGCGAGGTACATGAGGAAACTGAACCTGTGCAGTAATAAGTTTATAGGGGTTATTGGCCAAAATAATCAGGAAACACTAAATTTTTACAGTCCCTAAAGTGAAGGTTCCCCCATTGCACCTTAGGTGAGGGGGTGGGCACCCTGGGCTCACTAGCCTCCTCTAGATCCCCACGGGCCTTTAAAGCAGCATGCGTGTTTGCAGCAATGCTATTGGTAGCTTTGTTAATTTTAGCAGAGAGGTTCGCGTTGGCTTTGCCTTTGCTTTTTGTTTCCCCGACAGCAAACAAATTTTTTGCGGTGCGGATAACTTCAGTGCACCAACAAACAGGTCAAAAAAATTTTTGAGTAGGTTGGACCCCAAGTCAGTTTCAACCGGAGCTTAATTGCAAAGATCAGGTGAGATTGAGTCACCCATCAGATCCTCAGATTGGGTGGCTCAATTGGCTTGGGCTTCCCAATCTGATTGGTTGAGGGCTTCCAAGTTGCTTCCGCTGCAAAGGTTTTGATGTCCTCCTGGCGTTGGGAGTGTGGGATAGCGGTGGTGACTTTGGCCACTTCCTTGGCCGCAGCCCTGCGGGCCTGCTTGACCTTCTTCTGCTCTTGCAGGGAAATAGGTTTTACCAGTAGGTAGCAGCCTTGTGCTACCCACTTGAAAGCCTTTTTGGTGCTTGCAGTTGGTTTGTAGTGCGCCTCTCCACTGGCCATGGCCACTGAGGGGTGCTCTTGGAATGTGATGCCCTCCTTGGTAGGGCATGCATGTGCCTTATGGCCGAACGCATCACAGTGGGTGCAGATGGGGGTGCACTGTCCACGGTTACCCAAAAAGTGTGGGTGGTATGCCCTTCAGTATTGATATATGTGGAGTGCAGGATCTGGGTTAGGTCCTTCACAATCTCCTTAGTTGGGGTCAGAAATCGATGGCTTTGCCAGTGCACAGGTGTGGCATCAGCATAAAGTGTTTCATCTCAAAAGATTGTATTTTGCTGTATACAGTGTGACCATCTTTCAGGTGCTGCTCAAAAATGGCACATTTTACCATAGTAGGCAAAAAGTCAAACATGAGGAAAATTTGGTTGAATTTTGTCTATCTGGTGCATTTGGTTTTGATGACCCATTCCCCTTTGGGGAAGTCAATCACTACGCGCACTGCAGCAGCTTCATCTGCTGCCTCCTTGTTTTTAAAGCTGATGTCCAGCCAACTGTGTGACTTGGAGTGAGGTGCGACATACACTGCGGTCAGGAAAAAAATGTGCACATCCCCACAAAATTTTTCCCATAAAGCTGTTTTTGGATGTCCAAAAATATGTGGACTCTGTATTCCACCGATGAGAGTGGTTGGGAGTGCGGCATGTTGATGTACTGGTTGCATCGCACTTAACAAGCAAGGATTTCTGGGGAAATAGTGACCGCCAGTTTTATAGCTTTTTCTATTCCACCAGTTTCTCTGGGGCGCTTTTTAATGTTTGAGGCTGCGGGCCTACCACCTGCTCCTCTTAACTTACTTTCCCAACTGCTCCCTGACATGGGCGCAGACTAATCTCCTCTGTGAGATTATCAAACTATTATCACACTTGAATTGTATAAGTTGCAAAAGTGATTGCAACGAGCTAGAAAAGTCCACAGCCCATAAATTTACTAAAACCGGTTTCCAATATGATTGAACTCATGAACCATATTAGATGAAACTGTTGAAGTGGGAAATGTTATTAAAGACTTAGAAAGTCCAAATTAAAGAATTTATCCATGTAAAGCACCCCATTCAGACCCCTTGGCATTTTTATGCCCCCCAACCAAACGCCTCTGCGTTCAGCTCTACCCACCAGCTTGCTGTAGCAGCAGCTGAGCACCCAGATATTAGCGACTCCACAAGGGTGCTGATGGATCAGTGGCAATACTAGCCAAGGGTACCCTCCTCTCATTGTTTCCCCAACTCTGTCCCCACAGGGCAAAAGTGACATCCTCAACCTCCACTAACAAACAAATGCCGCCATCCAGAAAGTGGCTGAAGCTTCAAAATATAAGTTAAAAGCCACCTGTGCCACCACCGCTTTGTTATTTCAGCCTTCTTCCATCCACTTCAAGCAAAAAACTGCTTATCCAGTACCTAGGTGCAATTTTTGCTTCAGGTAATTTCTATGACCAACCAACCATCAGAAATCTCCAACCACATGTCACTGATCACCCCGCACCATTACTTCTCATCTTGACACATGCTCTTACCTATGAGGAGGAATCTGATGCTGAGAATGAGCCCCTGATCCCTCTTCCCATTCTGCCATGGTGAGATGAGTGGCTCGCCGCTGTCCCACCTGGTTGGTTGTAGTCTCGTTTATTTGTGTTTTGCTTGCTCATTTTGGGCAGTCAACTCATTCTGTTCAGGTAGGTATCTTCATTCATATTTTTTTCTCTTCAAGCTTCAGTAATGTCTGTCCCCTGGTTGACGTGCCTGAGATAAATTTAGAAAATTAATTTACTAAAGCTAATATATATATATTAATAACTAATTGTACTTTTTCTATAAGCAGAAATAGAAAGATTTTGTTTCAAGAAATATTATAGTTATATATGATTTTGTTACCAACATGAATTTATGCATTTTAAATAAGACAACTAAAATTTGTATAAAAGATTATATTATAAGACTTAGATTTTATGATAAAATTATTGAGTCTGATACTACTCAAACAGTTATTCTAATCACACACGTTAATTCTTATCCTTCTCATGGTAAATTTACACTTTAAAACTTACAGTGAAGTATATACTGCATGGTATATCTTTATAACTATTATATGTCAAAATAATATAAAGATTTGTATATGTATATAATTTTAAAATATTAAATTTATTGAGTTATAGTTTTACCTTTATAATTGATAATTGAACATTTACTTTATATAATATGATGCTAATCCATATTTTGTTTATAAAGGGAATTAATAATATAATCTTTTATGTTTAACTGTTTATGCTTTCTTTTTTTAGTACTAGATGGTCCCAACCCAAGGGGGGATTTATCGATGTTTATTGAATTACGCCTGGGCTCCTAAGAGCCTGAGGTGAGGGAAGGGGAGGGGTTTGCGCGCCAGAGCCGTGCTGCAGTGACAACTGAGCGGGGAGGGTTGGCGACATAGTGCAGACCTTCAGGGCCATCTCAAAGTGTACCTGAAAGTGGGTGATCATGTGTGGAAGGGTCCACACCTGCTGGTCAAAGGCAGCACGAAGGAAGGAGTTATGGATGGTCCAGATGGCTGTGGCATAGGCGAGGACATGGAGGGGTCGGTGGCAACCAGGCAATGTCTGCTCAAACATGAGGTCTTGCACAGGGTGTCCAGACCAGGGCTGAGCATGGAGGAGCGCGCGGGCCTTTGGCCAAAATGCGGCGACACCTGGACAGGTGAAAAAACGATGGAGGTTGGAGTCAATAGGCTCCACACAGCGGGGGCAGCTTTGGTGCTGGAAGGTAGGGCCAGTCTGGTCCCCTGTCCTGTATGAACAGTGGAGCACCCTCCATAAGGTGTTGGACACCTTTGCTGACAGGATGGGGTGATAGACGTCCTTCCACAATTCCTTAAGGTCAAATCTCACGGAGGGAGGGAGGAGCTCAAGGAGTCTTGGGCGGATGGGAGGACGATCTTGGGGGTTGAGGCGAGTTGTGACAACTTGTCCATTGTGCACAATTGCATGGCGACGGGGGCTGAGGCCAGGGCCTTCCCTTCTGTATGGGAAGGCATGGTGGATCCGCGCGCCTACTCGTTTCAGGGCAAGGAGAGCTTGGTTCCAGTAGGGGGATGAGGATGATTTTAGGCGATTGCCTGGGTGGTTTGTGAGCCACTCCCCTAATGAGGTCAGAGATGCTCTAGGAAGACCCAGAGCTGCTGACACTGACTGGCGGAGGGCGGGCGCCCATTGGGGCATGGGGGTCGCGTCCCAGTAGACAATCGGCCATAGGAACTTCAGGAAGATTGTGGTGGCGTGGGATCGCGTGTCCAGAAGCCCTAGGCCCCCTTCATTGCAGGGTCAGGCAATGGTTGAGAGGGCCATTGGTGGATGGTTTGAGCCCCAGATCCAACAGCGGAGGAGTACATTGAGCCGCGTATAAAAGGCATCTGTGAATGGGCAGACGTGCGCTAGGAACCAGACTTTGGAGAGAAGGAACACATTGGCCATCAGAGCTCGACCCTGGGGGGCGATGTGCCGCCGGTTCCAGCTGGCAAATCCTGGAGTTAACTGCTGCAAGGAGCAAGTCCTTATTGTCTTTTAGCGCAACTCCTTGTTGGTTGGTGAGAACGCCCAGGTGACGGAAGGTACCGCGCTCAGGTTCAATACCAAATGGTGGGGGGAAGGTGGGGGAGCCGACCTATACAACTGTTGTCTTGGAGGTGTTGACCATGGCGTTGGACGCCTTGGTGTACCTCTCAATGGTCACAGCAGCGAGGGCAACATCCCCAGGGCAGCCAAATGCAATGGCAGTGTCATCTGCAAATGCCATGGTGCGTGTGGGGGCTTTACCTGGGACCAGAATCCCTGTTAGCTTGTCCTGTAAGGAGGCCAAGAGGGGGTCAAAGGTGATGTTAAAAAGGATAGGGCTCAGGGGTCCCCTTGCCGGAGACCTTGTCCAACTGGTACTGCCACTGTAAAACCCATTGGCGCCAGGACTCTGGTGTGGAGCTGGTCATAGAGCGCTGATATCCAGCGCCTAGCTGCGGGTGGGAGATGGAAGCGGGCCAGGGAAGCATCAATATACTTCCAGGCTACCCTATCATAGCTTTCTCCATATCCAGGAGAGCCACAAAGCCATTCACCTTACGAGAATTAGCAGTCAAAGTCACGTGAAGGTCATTATAGTTGTCCCATAACGACCTCCCCGGAATAAAACCGTACTGGGATGGGGAGAGGCGAGGTGACACCCATTTGGTGATGCGGTTGGCCAGAAGCTTCATGAAGAGCTTGTGGTATGTGTTAATCAACGCTATGGGGCGCCAGTTCGCCAGGTTCTCACGGTCTGACTTCTTGTGAATGAGGGTCGTGATTGAGCCTCTGGAGTCGGGGAGGACCTCGCCATTCACCAAGAGTTCAGCGAAGAGGTCGCGGAGGGTTCTGGCTATCACTGTAGGTTCCAGAAGGTACACCTCAAAGGGTATTCCGTCTGGGCCTGGGGCTTTAAGCCGTGGGGATTTTAGAAGGGGTTTCCATCACCTCCTGGATGGAAATAGGCGCCAGTAGGGGCCTCATCAGCCCGTGGGTCAATGGGCGGCTCTGGAGCCCGCCACAGGAAGTCTTGGATGTCCAATGGGTCCACCTGAATGGCATGGAAGAGGCTGGAGTAGAAGTGGTGTAGTTCCTGCGTGATTTCCTCCTTATCTGAAGTGATTGTAGTGCCAATCTTCAGTGCAGTAATATCCTGCGCTGTTGACCGGGCTTTCTGTTTCTGAAAGAAGAAGCGGGTGGGGCGTTCCCATTGAGCATAGTAACGAGATGTTGTAAAGTTTGCTGCCCGTTCTTCCTGCAGTGTGAGCTCCAAGCGGAGTGCTTCCTGCGCCGCTTCCCAGTCTTCCAACCATCTGGGAGAGGGCGAAGGCTGGCAGTTTCGCTCTAGATGTCTGATTCTGGCTTCCGCCCTTTTGACTCTGGCGCGAGCTGCAGTCATGTGGGCTTTGGCACAGTTGTAAGCAACGCTGGTGATGCCCTCCTTGGTCACCGCCCATCTAGCCTTATGGTCAAGCAGGTGGGGTGGGGGGAGGTGAGAGTCTCCCGGATGGTCTTAGACAGCTTCTCCTTAGTGAAGGGGCTGTTGAGAAGAGCTGGGGCAACCCTAGGCCAGAACCTACGCGACGGTCTAAGTGTGGTGGTGAGGACAACGGTGAGTGACCTGCGATCACTCAGATGGTTGTCACGAGAGATGGGAGAGAGATGCGGCCAATTAGCAGGGGGTCAATCAGTGCCATATCTATGCGTGACGCTGACTGGAAAGCTCCTCCATCATACTAGATCCTAGTCATGCAACCTAGGCCAGACGCGGAGGGTGGAAGCGCATCTATAAAGCCACTCAGGCGAAGGAAATCCTGGAGGCGACTTGATCCAGGGCGTTCCTTTGCTGCAGGGGGGTAAGAGTCACGGACGCGACTTATGGTTGTGTTCTAATCTCCTAAGAGGACTGTATTCCGTGGGAGATTGAGTTGGAGGAGATCTTCCAAGAGCCGATTTTTCTCCTGACCTGCATTAGGCAGGTAGATGCTTGCAGCGAAGAAGGAGAAGTCAGGAGTGGTGAGTTTGTCCAGTATGAGGCGAGCCACCTAGATATTGTGAAAAAGAATGGGTTTTAACCCGGGGATTCAAAACAATAAGGGCGGCATGGTTTGTCCAGAAGGAGTTGCCTCAAACTGTTCATTCCATGAAGATTGTTTGTGGGGGAGGATATGGGGCTCCTGGACAGCAGCGATGTCAATTTGTGCTGACCTAAAGTTTTGGAGGAGGTGGGCTCTCCGCTTAAAGTCCCACAACCCATTTGCGTTGATGGATTGCAGGGCCAGAGGTGCTGCCATGGGGACTCATAGCTGTTCCCCTCCATGTCCTGGGGGGTTGCCAGCGCTTAAACCTGCTGCTGTGAGGCGGCTAGTTTTGAGTCCTTTAGCTTGACTATTAGCTGCAATCCGTGAGGAGCGTCGAGGGTTCTGAGTGGAAGGAGAGGGTGGGGGGCGGAGGACCCAGTAAGCCAGCCTAGGATGCTGCCCCCGCTCCGTTGCAGGGGAAGGACCTGAGGGTGCTCAATGGTGACCTCCGCGGTGTCCCCATTTGATGAGTCTGAGTCCATATTCACTTCCTCCAACACTGCAAAGGATCCGCGCGAAATGGACTGTGGGGTTGGGGTAGGACTCTTTGAGGTGGCACTTCTACTTCAGGCCGCGGGTTGCCAGTCCATGCTGGTGGGCATAGCTCCATTGGGAGCTGAGGTTTGATGCGATAAATCGCTGGTGGAGGTTGGTGGGGGTGCCGCGGAGCCCTGAGTGGGGGTGGCTGACGAGGCTCACCCTGTGGGGGATGCCTTGCGCTTGGTGAGAGAGGGAGTTGACTCTGGGAGATTGGAGGGGGTGCCCATTTGAAGGGGGGCATGAGCGTGAAGGTATTCCATACCAATAGTGGGGTTAGCTGTTTCAACTGTTAGGCGTAAGGCCTCAGGGGACAGGTCTTGAACGGGAACCCATTGTGTGGGTTGTGGAATTGCTGCTGCAGCCACGTGGGATCGTTTTTGGCCTGGTTTAGGCCCCTGGGTGGTGGCTAAGAGGGCTTGTTTTCGAGCTGTGCAGCCACTATACAAGTGTCCAAGGGCGTTACACCATGAACACCGGGGGCGCGCCTGATCAGGGTCGACAAAAAAGATCTCAGGGCATGCCCCAACTACTGCCACACGAGGAATAACCTCAATGTTGCGGGATACAGTGGGGGAGGGGATGAACGACGCCCTAGCAGTGCGAGCTCTTTGAGTGGGAGCATAGTAAGAGGGGACACTAAAGTCCACTGAAAGAACAGACCCAAACTCCATTAAACCAAGATGGAGTGCCAGTTTAAGAGACTCAGGATCAACAGTCGTTGGTAGGTTGGAAAAAGTAACCCATGAAATTTTCTCCAGGTGAGAGCGTGTGCGGGAGATGTGAAGAGATCCGCGTGGAATAATGACCTAGAGGGTGGCAGCATGGTCAGCAAGGGCAGCTTCAGTGAAGCCCACATCGATGTAGTGGCCCTCCACTGATTCATGGATAGTGGTGTTAATAGGGAATGTCTCCGCAATCGCTGCAAAGTATGAGAAGTAATCCTCTGTATAGAATTCAACAGGGTTATGCCCATATTAAAGGAGAATTTCGTGGGAGAGGGTTGAGCGAGGTAGAGCTTTTTTGCGCTCTAGTTTCGGCCCATTTCTTCTTAACATCAGCAATAAACGCCATTTCACGGGGATCAGCTTTGGGTAGCGTTGATGCCAGAGGTTTTTGCCACGCCCCAGTGGCTCCTTTGGTACGTTTGTGTTTGCTTTGGGCTGCAATTGCGGGTTGAGTGTGAGCTGGTGGTTTGGACAAGTTTGCGGAGTTCCCTTGTTGCTGGAATGTTACAGCAGTTGCTGGCTTCATATTAAATTG
The DNA here is from genome assembly GCA_022478985.1 of Massospora cicadina. NCBI lineage: Eukaryota > Fungi > Entomophthoromycota > Entomophthoromycetes > Entomophthorales > Entomophthoraceae > Massospora > Massospora cicadina. Next base: position 9,448 of record JAKSZP010018141.1, read on the forward strand.
AGGGGCGGTTTGTCGGGCCTCACTAAATTGGGGAGGCCCATCCAGATTGGAATTAACTCCAGCCAGTTGGGAGGAGGGAGAGTTTCATCACCATCCCAATCTATTCGGGTAAATTCAGTCCGAGTATTTGCTGTGTTTTCATGGGCAAAACTCACTGGCTGATTGGTGAATTGGTCGTTATCAGCATATGGAGATAAAGTGCCAACTTGAGAAGTGCCGATTATGGGGTTTAAATGGGACGGGTGAGATTGGAACTGGTGTGAAGTTCCAAAATCTGAACCATTTAAATCCCCATTAAGAAGAGTAGATTGTCCCAATTTGGTGCTTAATGAACCAGAATGTGCGGTTAATCCAACCTTACATCTGAGGGTTTGGGGGCCAGGTGATTGTTGGGCCTCGCTAAATTGGGGAGTCCCATCCAGATTGGAATTAACTCCAGCCAATTGGGAGGAGGGCGATGTTTTATCACCATCCCAATCTATTTGGGTAAATTCATCCTGAGTATTTGCTGTGATTTCGTGGGCAAAACTCATTGGCTGATTGGTGAATTGGTCGTTTTCAGCATTTTGAGATAAAGTGCCGACTTGAGAAGTGCCGATTATGGGGTTTAAATGGTGAGATTGGAACTGGTGTGAAGTTCCAAAATCCGAACCATTTGAATCATTGGGAAAAGTAGATTGTCCCAATTTGGTGCTTAGTGAACCAGAATGTGCGGCTAATCCAACCTTACATCTGAGGATTTGGGGAGCCAGGTAGCTGGGTATCGCCCCTCATGGAGGGAGCCAGAAACACGGCGTCAGCAATAATTGATGGGACTGAATTAGCTGACACAATGGGGGAGGTGAATGCCTGGATGGGCTGAGTTCATTCAACTGAGCAGACGCCATTAAAACAGCGTGGGTAATGGCCTCCTTGGTTGGAGGGGCCCAGCGGGTTGGTGGGAGGCAGCGCGCACAGGCTGTGGGCGTGCAGGTTGCAGAAGTGCGATCAGGTGAACTGGCGCTAGTTGGAGTAGCTCCAGGTTGGGGGTGGTGCCTGCTTTCATGGCTGCTGCTTGAGAGCGGGTGATTCTGGTTGACCCTGAGGTGGGTAACCGAGGGTTGCTTTGTTTGGGGTGGTGCTGGCTCGTTTGGCATAGCCTGCGGGTTCTTTGTGGGGTTTCCCGCCATATTTGCTAATAGTTTTCGTAAATCTCTTTAGTGGAGCTAAATTTCAGGCTGAATTGATTTTCGAAATGTGATGCTTAGCAGAAAGAGATTGGACACTGTTTATGCTTTCTGTAAATAAAAATTTCTAATTTTAACTTAAGTAAAAATTTATAAATATATAATATATTATATATATGGCAGTAAATTTAAGTCAGTAAACAAAAATTTAATTATATCATTACTTTAGAAACTAAATTGGGTATTCTTTCCACTTGGCGAACCTTTCTGAGCAAATTATACAGAAAAAGTAAATCTTGATCGCCTGTCATAGTTTCACTCCAATGTCCTCAGATTCCCTGCTGGCTACCCCAGTTTGGGAAGTGGCGAAACTCCCCCGCTGTTTTCAATCTGATAGGAAAACGCGCTCATACTGGTTCACCCAGTCATACCAAACTCCTGGGACAATTCAATCCACCTAAGGATCTTGATGCTCACCTTACTCATACCTAAAGTGGTGCCTTAATTCCCCCTAGTGCTTCCCCAGAGTAACATGTGTTTTGACCTTAGGGTCAGCAATGGAAAACTTTTCCCTTAACATGACCAAGTCATTTTTGAAAGGGCTCAGGTGGTGATGTGTCCCACCAGTTTTAATGACTTCCACCCCTATAAGGGGTATATTAATCTCAGCTTCACTTGTGAAGCTGACGCTCCACTGAGGCAACTGTGCCCCTGGTCTCACAGGGTAACCTTCTTCCAACAATTAGGACCCATCTCCCAGCAGATACCACTTTGGTGGTTCAGTTCACTAGTTTTCCCACCCACCTTCCCCCTGAGGTGCTCCATCAGGAACTGATGGAAGGTTTGGCAGCCTATGGCTCCAACCCATCCTGCAATTTGTGGTCCCAAATGGAGCCACACGCCTCATTAGGCCTCAGGCATATGCCATGATCAGCCCTGAATTAAATAAAATTGCCTTATCAATTCCCCCTTATGCCATCATCCCCTTTGCCCTCAACCATCTGTTCTGTGCCCTGTTGAGGGCGGACGAATGATTTATCCATCCTGTTTGAGTTAGACCACTTAAAATGTAAGTGCTCATACTTAGCTGCGTTTGACTGCTCTGATTTTTTGCCCTCTGGCTTCCAATCCGCCACCAACACTGTGCCAGCTTTGGTATGGGGTACAATCCTACCTCCTCCTCCCCCAAAGCCTGTCGCTGCAGCTTCACCTGAGCCACCAATCAGCCTCCTCCTCGCTCCAGTGCCACAACTGCTCAATCTAATCAAGCACAGGATTGGACCCCAGTTCACTCCAATGCATCCTCCAACAAACCAACTAAACCTCAGGAAAATGCTAATTCCCCAATTCAATTCAACCAAAATCCTTGGGATCTATTAGCTAAAATTAATGAGTCTAGGAATATTATTGAAGACCACACTATCATAATCAAGCGGTTTGTGTTTATCAACCATGATGGTGAGCTACCCCCTCATTTATATGCCCCCAACCAAAAATGCTAAAATGTTCCGTGGTGACCATCAGCTGGCTGTTGAAGTAATGACTAAGCCAGATTGTCACCCTCTCCACAAAGCTGACACCAAATCAGTGGCGATGCTCACAGGTGATATCCCTCCTCCCAATATTCCTCCAAAGCCAATGAGATTCAAAAAAATATGCTGATCAAAGCTCACAAAGCCACCAACAACGCCATCCAGCACATAGCAGTGGTAGCGTGGAATCCCAAATCCAAGATTACCTGCACCAATATCGCCACATTTGTAAAGCTCCCTGACACATGCATAAAAGCAGATGAGCTTTGGCCAGTTATGCTGGAACTCATATGTACAACGGCTGTATTCCTGCCACCCCAATCATC
>JAKSZP010018142.1:0-12412 GCA_022478985.1 Massospora cicadina
GGGTGTGTATCGTTTTTGCATAGGTTGTCCAATAAAATCAACTAAATTTAAGATGAATTATTGTAGATGGCAATCAGTAATCTTATGATAGATTATTAGTTAAATCAACTAGATCTAAAATGAATTATTGTATTTCTGCTTGACATCAATTTCAATTGAATTTGAAAAGACAATTTGGTTTTCCACCACCACCTCACCACAACAATTTCAAAATTCATGTCCTTAAATCTACCACCTGCTGTCCCAGTGTGGGGCAGTTGTGCTCCACCCGCTAGCGTTTACTTCCCAGCAGGCAAAGCATGCAGACTGGCTCATCCAGTCTGCCAAGTACATCCAGCCGCTATGTCCCTCCAAGGGACCTAGAACTGCACCTTGAACGAGCCCAGTCAACCCACCTCCACCTCCACCCCCTAGCCCTACCCCAATCCAATATTTGCTTTTGCCTCCATATCAAGTGCAGACATCTCTTCACATATGACAACAAAGTGATAATTAAGCTGGTATCGCCCACCTTTGCGCCAGCAGGGTTTATGACTTCCACACCTACAAGGGCTACTTTAATATTGGATTCCCCACCAAAGAGGATGCGGCCACAGAAGCAGCTACACCCTTAATATACAAAAACACCCCCATTACCACCACCCAAACATTTCTCCCAGATAATACCACTCTTGTGGTGACCTTTGTAAACCTCCCCACACCTTCCCCATCAAAAACATTATGAGGAGTTGATGTCAGGGCTGGCCACTTATGGTAAAGACCCCATCATCCAATTCATTTTCCAAAGTGGTGCTGAGTGCCTCGCGGCACCTTAAGCAATGGCCACCATTACCCCCCACCAGCTAAACACAGCCCTGCACATCCCACAATGTGCCTACTTCCCATCCGCACCTGACCATTTATTTTGGGCTCACATTGACAACAGCCGCACAGTTTGCCCTCTCTGACATAAATTGGACCATACCAAAAAAGCATATTGATACAGCTCAAACCCTGAAAATATGGGCAACCCCACCCAGGAGGCAGCACCAACAGCGTTTGAGTGGGGATTTTGGCTGCCCCACCACCCAAGCTGTGCGCTCAATGAACCAGCAGCAAAATCTAGCAACCCAAATCAAAGCCAAGCCTATTTCCACCCATGTCAATTAATTGGGAGCAGGTTTGGACCCATTCTCAATCCAAAAATTTGCCCACCCCAAAACTTACCCAACCACAGCCACCTATCACTGAATCAATCCAAGTCAACCAAAATCCCTGGGATTTATTGGTTAAAGTGACCAAATCTGGTAAAATTGTCCCACCTCTAGCCAAACCAATCAACTTAGAACCTTTTATGAATTCAGAATTTGATGCCTCACTCCCACCTGAACAATATATCCCCAAAACCCAATGCTATCCCATACCAAAGAAACCACCAGCTTGCTGAGGCCGCGGTGGCCTCACCCAAAAATTGCCATCTTTGTGAATCCATGGCAAAATCTGTTGCTGAATTTAAAAAAGGGCTGCCCACCCCCTTATTCCCCTCCAATTTTTCTCCTACTGCAAAAGAGGAAATCCAACGCCTTCATGAAACTGCCACCATCACTGTCAAATGTGTCATTACTCTGGCAGATTTTTCCCCATCCACACATGTCACCAGAGTAAACATTAAAAAATTAGACCAAATTCCTAAAGCCCAAATCCAAGCTGAACAACATGTTGCCAACATTATAAAGTCCTTTATTCAGGTCTAAATTGGCAATCTCACCAACTATCTATCCCACCTCAACCCTAATCCTGCGAATGCCTCAACTTCCTTACTATCAGTATTGATCCACTTTTCAATGCTATCCTGAGGATGATGATTATGATTCAGATCCCCCTCCCCCTCCACCATGGTGGGATAAGCAGCTCACTGCCGTGCCACCTGGTAGGTTGTTTTCTCGTTTTTTTGCGCTTCCAACTGCTGTTTAGGGCAGTCAGTTCATGTTTTAGTTGATTTAGTTTTGGAGTTTCTGTTTTAGTATTGTCCTTCCCCTGGTCAGCTTGCCTCAGTTAAATAAAAAATGAATTATTGTAGATGGCAATCAGTAAATCTAGCATAGAGTGACCAATAAAATTTACCAGAACTAAAATGAATTATTGTATATGGCAATCAGTAAATTTAATATAGAGTGACTAATTAAATCAACTGATTGATATTATATATATATTGACATGATATAAGTCCTATGGCTGGGGGGTATGGTTAAAATCCAAGCTAGTATGAGATCATAGCTTGATGAGCTTAAGATTATTATAGGTGTTTATCATTTTTGCATAGTTTGCTAATAAATTAACTAAATTTAAAATGGAATATTTTAGATGGCAATCAGTAATTTTATTATAGGTTGACCAATTACATCAACTGATCAATATTATATATATAAACATGATATAAGTCCTATGGCTGAGGGGTATGTTAAAAATCCAGGCAATTATGGAATCATAGCATGACGAGCTTAAATTATTATGGGTGTGTATTGTTTTTGCATAGGTTGGCAACAAGATAACTTAATTCAAAATGAATTATTGTAGATGGTCATCAGTAATCTTATTATAAATTGACCAATTAAATCAAATAAATCTAAAATGAATTGTTATAGATGGAAATCAGTAAATCTAGCATAAAGTGACTTTCTAATCACCTAGATCTAAAATGAATTATTGTAGATAACAGTTGATAATCTATCATAGAATGACCAATAAAATCAACTAGATCTAAAATGAATTATTATGGATGGCGATCAGTAAATTAACTTTTAGATTGACCAATTAAATCAATTAGAGATAAATTGAGGTAATATAGATAAATTTCTGAAATTTTACCATATATATGACTGTTAAAATTAACTTGATAATAAAACTAAATAAGTAAAACCTGCCAACATTATACCTGAAACATTGGACTAATCAAGTCAATGGAACAATTGTATATGTATTTCATGGAATATTTGTGTCAAGTTTATCTGAGATTGGTAAATAGTCTAGGAGATAGGTGTTAAAATAAAAATGCATTTATAACAATTTATATATAAGATGATTTCCTAAACCACCAAAATTAAAATGCTATCTATATTTTGTATAAATTTGATAAATTTTTATCTATCTACCAGCTACTTGCCTGCTGTCATACACAGTTTTAGTTAGGCTTATCCAACCATTACTTAAGTAATCTAACCATCTCAGATACTATTCTCTAAAAGTTATTTGACAAAACACATTGATGGTATCCTATCATAAAAAGTAGATAAAATGTTAAAGTTTATAACAACCCCTAGCCATAAGGTATATATTATAAACTCAATTTTTTTACCATAAGGTAAACCTTGAAGTATTTTTCTTTGAAGGTCATGACCTTTGAAAGCTACTAAATTATTAGTTAGTTGTAGTTCCAGTGGAATTCTTAAGGGTCACTTCTTCCCTAAGTCAATCTCTCAACAGAAATACATCATTGAGGTAATCTCTGTTCGCTTCAAACATTCAGAATCTCTGTATAAAACAAGCAAACTCTCTAAAAGTTGTAACTAAGAAAAACTGGAGGTATCTTTACTGATCAGAAATTAGAGATATTTATAGGTTTGCATGAAAATTGGGATCACTTAGTATAAAATGTGCAAGAAATCTGGGATTGGGTTATGTATGAAGATCTCCTGATTGATGAATCAGAACTCAAAGGCTTGTGGCATACTTGTTTTTTTCATTGTGGCAGTTTCCAATGACTACCAAAAGGCAAGATTTTTATTAGAGGAATTAGAGCCTTTTTCAGGTAGATCAACGGATTTAGAAAAGGTTTAAAGTCAAGTTCGCTCTTATAAGAGTTCATTATCCTTATCAATTTTTATAACTTTTGATCTAGTCTATAGAATTGTTCAAGTTGCAAATTAGGTCGCAGTTAAATCTCACCCATATCAGCGCACTTTCCATTACGCCTGACAATGCTCCCCTCAAGATCTTGCCAAGGAGGGACATAACTCTGGAGAAATCTGGCATGAACTCAATTCACAACAGAGCCCAACTTGACAGAGGCAATTAAACATTCTGGTCCTTGACAATAATTACTTGGAAAAGTAACAGTCAGAAAAACCCAGTTTCAGATCACCATCTTGTCTTCAGTTCAATGACAACATTTGACATTGAAAGAATGTCCAAAACGAGGTTAGACACCTGAGGTAAGTGTTAGTGCCTCCTTCAACTACCAATTAAACCTCAGATTTAGGGAAACTCAAAGCAAGGAAAGGACAAAATGGTTAAGTCAGGTAGTGACTACTAGGATTAACCTCATTTATTTATTATCAAATAAAAAACACACTTTTGAGCATATCCTGATATTTTAGGCGCCACAAGAACATCAAGTAAAAGACAGGATAGTCAGAGGAAATCAAGACCCAAGATCCCAAGTTTCTATTTATACAACAAAAGCTTTATGTGTTGTGGACACCATAAGACAAGGTAAAGGTGGCCTCAGAGCCACAGTAGTAACCCAGCTCAGGGTAAAAAACCCATAAAAGAGCTATTTGTAAACAAAGTTCAAAATTGCTTGCTCAACCTATAAGGTCGCCCCTCTTTAAATGCCTCTCCTGCATTATTCTTTAAGCTCTTGAAAGCCTAAAGAATGGCTTAGGTGATGCACAGCCCAGCGCCCCAAAATACTGACCAATAACCATAAATAATTTAAACAATTTGACTCAGGATTTAAAAAAGCAAACCTGAGTTATATTGTAACATTTGGATTAAATCCGTTTGTTACAGTAAGGGCCTGATCATAGTGTGTCAAGTTTGTGAATCTGCTTCTGAGACAATGATGGTTTGACAGGACGAGAACTTCTGGTTGATATTGGAAGAACTAGTTTATGTGCATTGCTTCAATCAGCTTCTTGTCAGCTTATAGTTCCCATAGATTTGGTTACTAAAGCTTGTGGCCTGAACAATTAATTGTCCAGCCATCATATTGCAATCTCAGCGGTGTCCAGTGTAGAGGTTTCTAATATAGGCTGTACGCTTGAAGGCAGAACTGGCTCTCATATGTAAAGAGCTCAAAAAGGTGAGATTTTAAATAAGATGGTAGCTAATGCAGTACGCTAAAAGAGCTACTGGAAGTTATTCATTACACCGCAAAAGGTCAGATTGAACAACCTTGGGGAGGATGAAAACTAGTGTACCATCCACTCATTCTACAGACCCATTAGTAGAAGTATGATAAGGTGCCGTAAAAGGGTGATATGTGCTCTTCAGCGAATTGAGATCAGAGATCACTTGAGAAATGAAGTAGGTACCATTATTGGAGAGCAGCACCTTGGGATTACTGTATCAAGTGAAGACTTGTTTTAGTAAAAAAGAATGTAGTTTCTTTAGAGGTGGGTGAGGCAATAGAGATGGCTTCAACTCATTTATTAAACTGATCAACCGCTATAGTAATATAGTGATGGACGTACATGGACGTAGGCAAGAGGCCAATAATAATGCTAACTGTGGCAAATGGGGCAGTAGGTCCCAATACTTGGCGTTGATATATTAGATTGGGAGGCTTTTTGGCTAGCACGAGTGAAGCAGGTATTAATGACATCTTGAATAGTATCAATTATCTCATCCAAGTAACAACGTTATTTAAGCTAATTGAGTGTCTTTACGAGCAATGGCCTACAGTCATAAGGGCCTCTAGAGTGGACTTTGTTCTGGCGGATGGTTGAACATATGGCAGCCAAGCTATCCCAACTTGCTCATACAACAAACTCATCTTTAATCTAAGTCTGCTCAGACTTCCTTTTCAATTGATATTAGACCACCAAAGGTTCATGAATCCAACTTTCAAGTTTCACAATTAGTTCATAAATTCTATCTTCAGATGCATATAGTGTCAGTACAGGCAACCGAGATAATCTGTCTGCATTTTTATGGACCATTTTGGTGAGGTAAGTAATTATTTGAAAATTTGAGGTTTAAGGGCCCAGTGGAACAACCATCCATCAGGATCTTCCATCTGTTGCAGCCATCATAGAGAGGCATGGTCCATCACTATGGTGAAGTGGTTCCCATACAGGAAAGGACGAAAATGTTTGATGGCCAATAAAACAGACAGAGACTAACATTCAGTTATGTTATAGTTTCTTTCCACCTGAGTTTAAGTCTTAATGAAGTATGCTATAGGGTGATCAACTTGATTTGCATCAAGTTGGGCCAGTATGGCCATTACAGCCACGTTGCTAGTGTCAGTAAAAAGATTAAAGGGTTGTCAAACTCATGGTGTACTGATACAGGTGCGGTAGAAAGAGCCTTCCTTAGAACATCAAAGGCCTACTGTTGGGTTTCTTCCCATCAGAATGTGACTTCTTATTGAAGCAGATAGGTTAGTGGTTTAAAAAGTTTATTAAATTGAGGAATGATTGTCTGTATTAACTGACCATTCCAAAGATGTCATGTATATCACTTACACTGCTCAGTCAAGTTATCTTCTCAATAGCGGTCACTTTGTCAGGTAGCAGTGAGATTCCCATATGGATAACCTTATGCCCAAGTAATTTCATCTAAGATTAGAAAAAATGGAAATAGCAGGCTTAAACTTCAGTGAAGCAGAGCGGAGACGTCCAACAACTTCCTTTAGATGGGCTAGATGGTGATCAAAAGTATGGGAGAATACAGTCACATCATCCAAATATACAAATAACAACATCCTTAAATCTCCCAGTAGGCAGTCCATCGCCCTTTGAAACGTGGCTGGGGAGTTGCATAGCCCCTGAGGCATTTGAATGGTCTTGAAGAGCCCTTCACTCCACATAAGGGTGTCAGACATTTTCCCTCTCAGCTTCCTGATAAGAATATTGTGGGCCAAACTGGCCAAAAAGGGAAAATGTTGGTCATTTACTGGTCCCCAATACTGCTAAGTATCAGATTAAATACTAATAATAATTTTATTGGCCAAAAGACCCTGGCCAATTCTCGATGGAACCCCAAAATTAGGGTAACAATATTTCAAATACCTCATAAAATAAATAAAACTAATTTAAGCAATTGGATTACTCTGACCACATGGTGGAATCTGGGGCGTCCATTGGATGGATCTCCCCAGCCACTACCAGTCCCCATTCAAGCACTTACGCAGGGACCGCCACCTTTTATAGGCGTGGTGAGGGTCCCCAATATGCAATATATTTATCTTATGGGAATTGGCTGAAATTTATTAAGTCATTACCCCACGGGTATATCTTGCCAAATAATACCTCCCCATCCATCAATCAGCCCAAAGGGAGGAGAGTTTTCTGAGCTTTGATAGGTTGTATTTTTATATTTTTCTTATTTGGAATATAACAAACCATTCTAAAACATTGAAAACCCTTCAACCCTTGATTCAGTTTAAATACTAATTGGTTGGATATCAAGAGGGTTCGTTTTATTTTATCTCTGAGCAGATTAATAAAAAAACTTAAAAAACCCTAACTTTCTATGTTTATAAAGTCCAAGTAACTTTATATTAGTGGTATATATCCCTAATATTAGATTTCAATAAATTAAGCACCAAGTAAGCATATCCTGAGGCCAAAATCCAACTGGTGCTCACTACAGGGCGCCCTATATACCACCAAAATCCCTTGCAATACCAAATATGACTACTCTTATGGAACAAAGGCTAGCTACATTAGAGAATCAACTAGCTAGTGCTTTGGATCGCCTCAAAAGGCTTGAGCAGCACTCTTCACAAGGCCCTTATGGGCCCTACCCTAACCTTCTTAAACCTCCGTTTAAAGACAAATATACAATTGGTGAGTGAAGTATCGCCTCCTTCCTTTATGTTTATAAATCTGCAATGGAAGGAGCGATTGACCTTCAAAAAACCAAGTTTATCCTTCCATGCTTAAGTAATATGGATCAGGTGATCATGGTTCCTCAAATGACCACACTTACTACCTTGACGAAAGTTAAACAAGCGTTAATTGATGAATTTGGTTTTAAGCATAATTTTCAATGGCAAAAACAGGCCTTTATGTGCCTTAGCCTGCATGAGGGAGAATTGATTCCCTCATTTGTTGAGAGATTCTATAGCAAAGCTAACCTCTGTTGCTGGCCAAAATGCTTCCCTTAGATGCTGCTATTGTAGCTAGCTTGGCGTCTTATCCTTATTTAGCAATGCATATCTCTGCAGTTAAGCATACTTTAAAAAATGGTATGTGATATCAAAACGGCACTACTAGCAGTGGCTGACTTTTATGAACCTGAACTTTTGCAAAAAGCTCCAAAGCGAGAATCAACTCTGACCCCTCAAGCCTTTTCTATGGCTGTATGCCTCTGGAAACCAGTTTCTGCAGAGTGACAGTGACCAAATAATCCTCTATCATGTGAGGATAGCCAGAAAATAGTGGCAGTTATGGAGCAGCGCTCCCCTCCAACTTCAGAACCAAAAGCCCAGCCAGTGAAGTCAGTTATCACTTTTCCTAGTCCCCCTCTTGCTGAGAGGTCTACTAAGGTGACTAAAGTACCACACCCACCTAGGCTGCTGCCTCGATCTCCCTCAGCCTCACCTCATGCTGCCCCTAGTTTAAAACCTGAAATCATGGGGCAACCCACGCCGGTCACTTCTAAGGCAAAAGTCAAAGCCATTAGACTTCCAAAGCCTCCCCAAAAGTTGGTACAGCTACGATGCTCCCTTAAAAAGTCAAAAGGGTAGATGAAAGTGACAAAGCCCTCCCCTGTGAGGCGATTAGCCCAGTTTCTCCGCCCCCTCTTAGTAGCTCGTTGAGGTGCATTGGCAATCCCTTGGATGACGAGTCTGAAGGGATGGTAAAGATGCAGGCTATTATGTTTTAGGAGCTCCAATGAAAGTTCAGGTTCCTGATAGGTTGAGGCTTGAACAAATAAATATAGCCATAATACCATGACAAACTTATCTTCAACCGTTGTTGAGGTTTATAGAGGTGATTGAAAAAGCTATTGATGAGACCAGATTATTTGGACAGTGATCTGATACACCCAGCAGGTTATACCCTTTAATATTCAAAGAAAAATACCCTGCGATGGCACAACGCCTTGCCTCCACTCTCCGTTTGAAGGAGGTTCTCTCCCTCCCCCCTACTTTTGGTAACACAATAATGAATGTAGAGGTTGTCATCAATAAGGTGCGCGTTCTAGCCATCCTTAATATGGGTGCTCCAGTAATGTGGTCTCATAAAAGCTCATCAATAAAATTAATTTGGCACAAGACCTGGACTATTTACAAGAGGTTGGAACTTCAGGGCCCAGCAATACGTGAGCTATTGGAGCCTACTCTTATTTACCCATACATATTAGGAAACTCCTACTGGCTTCCCCCGCTGTAGCATTAACTAATAATGCATATGACCTACTCATTGACACGCAATTCATGATTGATTATGACGGAATCATCAATATGAAACAGGGATTTCTCTCCCTTTTAAATTACGAGGTTCCCCTAGTATTTACAAACGATGAGCCAAAGAAGAAAGAATATATATGCATAGTTGAGTATCCTTCTTCCGCCCTCACCCTTACTTATACCACATCGGGCAGAAACACAAAAAAGCTACCTGACTCCGTGGATGGTTCAGAGGGCATTCCATTGTATGCATCAGAGGAGGTAGTAGTCTAAGCGGGTAAACAAAAGGTGATAGACACCAAAACTACTATGAAAATCTCCCGCAACTGCCTTCTGCACTTAACTAGCATTGATGGAATCAGCCCTGTGGAACCTCAGGTGTTGCAAGGTATCCTAGACCCTGCCTACCAGCGACCTATCAACCTTCTGCTGGGGAATCACACAAACAAGGACATGGTTGTAAAGAAGCATCAAGAGATTGGAAAAGCCCTGTTGCTGCTCATTGACGACATCCACCAAGTCCATTATATTGGGTCCATGTTAAGTATGGGACTACCCACTGACCAAATAATATGTACCTTTTTGACGTTCAGATTTCTGATGAGCTAACTCTCACTGAACTTAATGAAGTCTATTCCTTACTGGAGTCATATAGTGATAATTTCTCCAAATATGATATTGACTATGTTCATATGAAGGGCTGGTGCCACAAATTTGATGTTGGTGATACCAAGCCTATTTGATCCAAGCCTTACCAGAAATCAAAAGTTGAAAAGCTCCAGATGAGGATGGAGCTTAAACTGTTACTGGACGCGGGGCTACTATTGCCTTCTCAAAGTCCCTGGTCATCTCAATTATTTTTCATAAAAAGAAGAATGGTGGACATTGAGTAGTTATGAACTACCATAAGCTGAATAACCTCACCAAGAAGGACAGCTACCCAATCCCAAAAATTGATGACACGCTGGCCCAACTCTCTAGGTCCAAGTTTTTTCCACCATGGACTTGGCTGTAATGGATCAGGAGGCACCTGATCCATACATTGGTTCAGATCAAGTGGATTTTATCTGAATATGACCCTAGTCAAAGGGCATCAAACTTGGTAAGTTTGGAACTGGGTAAAATTACCATCCCAAACCTGAATCACATCCGCGAAATGATGATGGGCTTATTCAGGGCTTGGATGGTGATCTGGTAGGATGTTGAATCTTTGCTAATGATGTGGTAGTCAGGACTCAAAAGAGTTTAATCAAAAGGAAAGCTTATCTTATATTCACAGTACATTATTTAGGGGAAGACGTCGCAGCCCTGAAGGGCAGTTGTGTCTTTTATAAGGAAAAACGGAATTTAAAATAAAAATATTTGCTAGCTCAGAAACATTAATTTTATTTAGTAAGAATAAGCAGATTGGATTGAAGCTATGAGCTCAACCAGTGAGCTTGGTGTGGCGTTGGCGTCGTTCTTGGCCCTTTCCTGGTCCCAGATTTTGCTGTTGATGTGCAATGTCATGGGAACAGTGGTATGAGAATACGTGGCAATGATGAGACATGGCGGTCAGGTTCAAGGGATGGGCCTCTGCTGGCCTGTACCTAGTATGCTCAGTAACATGGCTCTTACTGCCCAATTCATTTATGGCATATTGGCGCGAACCCACCTGTTACATTAGACACAACTCAAATACGTCCTTGTCAGTTTTGTGGGGCCTCCAAGAAGAGGTGGTTGCCCTAGGAGGGGAGGAATGGTACCACCATGTGTTGACGGTGGTAATAGTGAGCTTCTTGCTTACATTTGTAAGCAGAGAGGTGATTCAAGTGTGTGATTTGAGATTATCTAAGATGAAGGAACGCTAGGGGGGACCTACATCCCCCAAAAAGTCAGGCTGCTTTGCCCATGGAAGCTTTAGAGAAGATCCACCAAGTGGTGTCACGGATTTTTTTCAGGCGCAGTTGGCTCAAGCAATGGGTGGGGAGACCCCATTCTCATCTCAGATCGCACAAATCATGGAGGCACTACCCCAGAACTTTCCAGGTGGGTGCATGAGTTGGTTGAAGAGCAAGGACGCCTTCCTGGATCCATGGATGAGTGTGTGGACTGGATTGACCGGGTAGCTTGCCTGGATGATGCGCAGGATGAGGCGTGGTTGGCTTTGTTGACAGTATGTCAGGGCTGAGGATTGGTGGAGGAAAATGGGTGGATTTTCCATCTATTGGCAAAAGCAGTGAGAATCTCAGATTCACAATCATCGCAAATGTTTAGACAAGGGCTGCAAGCAGACACGTTGGCCGCCATGGTAGCTGTTAAAGTTCAGGGTTCATTGGTTGAGGAAATTGCTTTGGCGGTGCAAGTGGAGAAACAATTGGCATTGGTGCGTAACTAGCGAGAGGATTCAATGTCCCTGGGAAGGGTCCAGTCACCCGTTGTAGCCAGCAGAGGACGAAGAGGTTGATAGGTTCTCCACAGAACTTTGGAAATATCCATGGAGGATCCCGCCAGGGAGGCGGTGAGGAGCTGGGGAGAACAGTCCAGGGACCTGGGCATAGCCCTAGTCCCTGACCTACCTTACCTGCAAATTTGCAATCCAAGAATGCTTATAACATTTAACCTTCTTCTTTGCTTTATCCTAGGCTATTTATTCCGGTGGAGTTATACTCGCATGGTCAGACAGAGAAGGTGCTGGACCTGGTGGATACAAGGGCTGAGGAAAATTATGTGGAGTTTGCCTTAGCGGAATGTTTGCAGTTGGAGATGAGAGGGGGTCCTGAGGTAGTGTTTGCTGATGTGTTGAGAAGAGCCCCATTGTGGGTTCTGGAGCCCTTGATTGTCATTCAGCAGAACCCTTTTTGGATGAAGGAGGGTTTCTGTGTGATACGGAATCTAGCCCACCCTGTGGTTCTAGGGATGTGATGGTGGCATTGTTTCCACCACGGATTGATTTGTTGCATATATGATTACCTTGTCACCACAGATTGGACCTCAGATGACATGGAAGATGGAGGTGGGGGGCGACATCCCAAGCGGATGCAGGAGCTTAGGGGGGATTCAGGAGGTAAAGCTACCACCCAAATATAG
>JAKSZP010018143.1:0-12379 GCA_022478985.1 Massospora cicadina
ATATTTTCTTGGGAGAACCCAAGTCTTAATTTTAGTTGATGGTAGCGCACTGGAATCACTTTGTCACTATAAGCAAGATTGATATGTCCCATATGCTTCAGATTCTTTGGCAGTCTGCTGGAGGTAAAGTAAATTATTATCCACTACCCCAAAATTTCAATGGTCTCCTCCATCATATTAACAACATCTCCAAAGTTGTGCATGAAAGCTTTTAATTAAAAGGTCATAATTAAGGTTTGGCAACATTATCGCCAAAGCTACAAGAACAAACAACTAAAACTGCAAAGGTAGCGTACTTTACGCTACCTCAGACTGTGCTTTCCACTCCATCAGTTTCATACACCATGCGATATTCTACATCAGGTTTTAACGTCAACCTCGCCACCAACTTGGTGGAAACTATGTTGACTGGGGCGCCCATATCTATTAAAGCATGGACACAAACTTTTTGCTACAAAATGTCACAGAATGTACACTCAGAATAAAAAGAATTTTGACTGTTTTTTATGTGGACATTTAAAGAATCTCTTTTCCCATGGAAGCTCATAATCTCTTCACTGATTTTATGATATTCCTTAACAATAGCATCTACAGGAGGGTGACGTTTACTCCTTTCAGGGAAAGTGCATCTGATGATGGGCCCAGCTTGTCTGAGAAACTTGGTCAAACATCTGATAGGTTTATGGAATTTTTTGCTCCTGAGGCCCTTCTTCCACCGTGGCCTTGGCTTGCGCTCATGTCAGTACATTTACCTCTCCTACTGGCTGCTGGTATAAATACTCACCATCATACTGAGGGACTTCAACTGAATATACATCAAAGGGTTCAGTTGGGACGTTTTGGGTTGAGATAGCGGTGGTAGAATGTTTTGTATCTACTCTACTCCCACTTTTCCCTGGTATTACTGATCCTGCTGTACTTAGTGAACCCAACTGTTGGTGAAATTCCAGGCAAGGTGACCATGGTGACCGCATTTAAAAACGATTTACCCTTTAGGGTCCACGCCCTTGGTTCTCATAAGATGGACCAGGCCAATAATTTGATTGTTGGCAATTGCCATAACCAGGGCCAGGTCAATAGGTTGATTGCTGATGGTTGGCGTAATTAGGTCCAGGCTGGAAGTTGGGCTGCTTTCAATGATCATAAGCAGGTCTGGATCAGAAGTTAAACTGCTGGGGTAACTCAGACAAGGAAAAGGTGCGCGATTATAATAAGGCTGAGGGTTATTGGGTGGAATCTGAACGGGACGAGAGAATTCTCCTAAATAAGAAGGTCCAATGATGGCAGAGGTATGTTTCTTCTCTGTATTGGGTGGAGGAAAGGTAGCGGATAGATGGCACAAAAACTGAACGATTTTGAGCAGGGGTACGTCGTCCTCCAAAATCAGAGTCATGATTTTGTAAATCTCATAGGTATGGCTTTACTGCTGAAGTCATTTCAATGTACATATCATATTTGGATAAAGTCCCCACCCCAATTAACATGTGGGCTTCCGTCATAAATTGGTCAGCAAATGCAGTAAGGGTCTCATTATGCTGAAACCCAATGGTTAGAAACTCAGCCTTCCAGTGCAACATCTTTTGTAGTACCTCTGAACAATTGCAGCACTATATCCCTTACTTCTTGGTATGTAACGGAGCTACTAGGAAGATAGCAAAGGATTTGGTGGTACTTTCAACATCCAAGGCGGATATTAGTAATTTAGCCTTACGCTGATCTGAGGCTCCTTCCATTGCAAACCCAAATTGTTTAAAGAAACTGTGGATGTTCCCATCATAGTCAAATGGGGGCAGCTTATTAATGCAAACCTCCTCTATCCGCTCATAATTGCGAGCCTTTGGAGCGCATTGAAGAAGGGTCAAGGCCATAGGTGGTATCTCATCAAGACACTGGTTTGGTAGGTCCAGCAGCACCTGACTTGTCCGCTGATTCAAGATTGATGTGGGCCCCTTCAGTGGGAACTACTGCCATCACCTGGGATAATTGATTAACCGATAAATGATCATATCCATGGCTGCCTCCAGTTTTATGGAAATGCTCCTTGACTAGATATCCAATCATGTATTCATCATAAAATGATCCTTCTTAATGGACCTCTTGTTTGTCCACTTCCCAATGTGGATGAGGCGGGTAAAAGGTAGGTTTCAAATTCTGCTTCATGCAGTGTATCCACTCAGTAGCGTTGTCCAAGCGATTGGCAAGTTGCCTGTTCTGTTGTCCGAGTATCTGCAACTGACTAACTGCATTTTCAAGTTGATTCTTTACATCGTCACGCACTTAAAGGATCTCCTCATGTTTTTAAGCACTAATTCCACAACAAATTTGCTTTCTGCAGTTTCTACAAGTGCAGTGGTTTTGGACAACTCCCTTTGGTGCAGGTCTGATAAGTAATGGCAATGACAGAAGAATCTTTTATTTTTTCATCTTTTGTGATTTCTCAATGGGCCCCCTGTAGTGAGCATCACTGTTATAATTTTGGTGATATTGTTTTATATGCCAGAAGATTTGTGCAGGGTTCAGCCCACTGAGCAATTGTCAAATGATTTGGAGATTGCCAGTCCTAAACACAACAACAATGATAATAATAGAAATATGAAGCACTTGCTTCAGTGACACCCTTTATTTTAATAATATAAATAGCTGATCCTTTCTGCTCTGCTCACTAATTCCTATCAATTACTAATCCTCACATTTCAATCTTCTCATCTCAATTATATATCAGTGACTTCAGTCAATACCAACCCTTTTGCTTAGACTATCTGATTCTGCCATATTCTCATTAGCTCCGGCAGTCTACTATACTTAAATTCACTATAGCCTTAGTTTGAGATCTACTTGATCTTTGTTGTACATTGACATTGCCTTATGCCTTATTTGGAGAAAATCCAATAAATATTTTTCCAAAGCTCAGTATTGCCATATCTCCTTTTTTTGAGGTATCTCAACAATAAATTTATAATACTCAGTTCTGGCCAAAATTACCCAATTCCCCGCAGCTATTTGATGCTTAGCATCCAGTCATATCAGCATCTCAACATGCCTTATCTTTATAATTCCTTGCAGTTTGATTATGTCAAAGCATACTTTGGTTGTTCACCTGTAAAGTTACCATTGCAAATTCTTCTACAGCAAAATAGCAGGTATCCATCGCCTCTGAAGTCATTCCACCATAAATTTTATACTTAGGGAAGCTAGAATTTTTAAACAACATCTCCTAACACTTGAAACTCAAATCATTGACTTCAATATAGCAGTGAAGATGGGAAGGGTTGTTCATACAATTCAGGTTTATAAGTTCTTGCCATCAAGACCTCACTATTTGATATATAGAGAACAAATTTAAATAACAAATTATAACAAAAGACTTCTAAAATATGAAATTAAAACTACTATAAACATTGAACATACTATACTTTCACAAGTAAAAATATAAAGAGATCCTAGTCTATATGGATGAAACAATGACCAATTGGGCTTTATTATATCCTAAAACAGATGTATTAATTTTGTATTATATTTCATATAAACTTGGTTATTTATAGTAACTGGTTAAAGTGGTCTCAGAAATTTCAAAGCATTTTAAGATGATAATTCTTTATATTGAATATCTAAAAGAATTGTCATCTAGTACTAAAAAACATCTAAAAGAATTGTTATCCAATAATAACAATAATCACTTCCTTTCTATAACTGGTAAGATTCTCAATATTTTAGAAGATTTGGTAATATCATTTTTTTAATTTGACCTTTTTGGTATAAGACAATTATTTATAATTTATAACAGTCATTATAATAGTTTACTACCTAGAATTAGCTTAATTTGTATATCCTTGATAACCTTAAACCTAGATAAATTTGTTTTGATATGTTTTATTATTTAAAAATTTAATAATTATAACTTATTAGAAATGTAAACTTCAAGTTTTTAATAATAAGGGCCTAAATAAAAAATAAAAATAAATATACTAATAAATAGTGTTTCTAATCATAACAACGATGTCCACAGATGATAACATAACTTTTCTGATCATAATTAATCTATGTAAGCTTTAAACATAAAGGTCTTTACCTGTTTTGGCGTTTTCTGTGCTTTCATTTTTGCCTATATATAAGGGAAATAAGCATATGATAGTTAAAAAGTTAAAGTTGCGCTCCTCCTCATTATTTGGTCCGTTCTTTATGCCTTTGTTTGCTGTTGACACTTGCTCACAAAGATACTTACTGTGCTTGAAATCTTAAGTATTGCTTTCCATATTGCAAAAAAATATTTTAATTTTATGACTAAAGTAGAAATCTATATATGGTGTATGTAAAAATTTGTTTATCTAGTAAATCCATTTAAGGCATAAATAATAAATAAAACAATGATTTTATAAAAATCACTTAATACTATGACTTCTTTTATAGTTATTATTAAGCTATAAAAAGGCTAACATGGAAATAAACTTGATATATGAAGCAGGTGGCAACTATTACTAGTTCTTTAATTTTTTACTAATAAAATAGTTATGTATCATTATTAAAAATGCTAAGCATATATGTCATAATTTACTATAAGCTTTTTAAATGTTATAGCAAGTTGTTAAATAAGTGCAATTATTAATTGCATGTAAAACCAAATACCATTGAAGCTTATTATTTACAAAGGTCTCATAAAAGGCAATGTCTAAACTATTGGCAACTTACAGGCAATGTCATTTAGAAATATTTTATGAATTCTATAATTGTTTTTAATCCTTTTAAATTTGTTGGTATCTAATAAATCATGTCTGATGAGCTTCATGCTGAAAATACCTTACCAAAGATATCTTAGAGCTTAATGGTAGAGTAAAGTCTGAAAGAAGTTATTTAGGGCTTTTATACTTATTGTTGGTTTTTTTACTTATCTAGAAAGTTCTATTTCAAGGCATGAGAAAAGAGAGAGAGTCTGATTTGATAGCCATCTATGGCTCATGTCTTGATACTAAACCCTGCGTTAGCTTTAAAAATTGATCAGGAATAGATTTAGCATTTTATTTTAATAAAATAAATGGTTAACAATTATAATACAACATTAAACCTCATAGATTACATCTTAATTCATTAAAGTATTAGATCTATCATATAACTCCCTAAGAGTTACTATAATGATGTACAAATTTTGAGGCACGTATACACTTCATTTATTTTAACATCAGAAACACTATTGCTTGATAGATTTGAGATATAAACTATAATGTAATTATTCATATAGCGCTTTTAGATGCGTGTTCCTAAGTATTGAATTGTAAGTATTATTGCTTCTTTATAGTTTAGAACAAGAGATTATGAGACCTTTGTAAATAATAAGCTTCAAAAGTATAAGGTTTTTTACTACACAATAATGTAAATTTTTAGTTAACTTCTGTATCCTATTTGTAGTGCATACATATACATAAAATTTAAAAGTCTTGTGCAAGAGCAAAAATATATAGCTGCTTTTTTTAGTAATTACAACATTTTTTATTTATAAAGGTCATTGTTTTTTATAGTAACAGAGGCTTAATATTTTACTTAACTTTTCCTTCTCGTTGCAATCACTTTTGCAACCTATTTAATTCAAGACTAAATCTAGTTTGATAATCTCACAGAGGAGATTAGTCTGCGCCCATGTCAGGGAGCAGTTGGGCAAGTAAGGTAAGAGGAGCAGGTGGAAGGCCCACGGCCTCCAACGTTCAAAAACACCCTGGAGAATCCGGCGGAATAGACAAAAATCTTAAAAAACTGGTGGTCACAATTTCCCCAGAGATACTCGCATGGCAAGCACGATGCAACCAGTACATCAACACGCCAAACTCCCAGCCACTTTCGTCGGTAGAAATTGGAGTCCACATGTTTTGGGACATTCAAAAAATGGCCTTATGGGAAAAATTTTGTAAAGATGTGCACACAATTTTCCTGACCGCGGTGTACATTGCACCTCACTCCATGTCATGCAGTTGGCTGGACCTAGTTTTGAAAGCAAAAAGGCAGCAGATGAGGCTTCAGCAGTATGCATATTGGTCAACCTCCCCAAAGGGCAATATTCATCAAAACCAAATGCACCAGATGGACAAAATCAAACCAAATTTTCCTCACGTTTGACTTTTTGCCTACTACGGTAAAATGTGACATTTTGGAACAACATCTGAAAGATGGTCTCGCCATATATGGCGAAATACAATCTTTTGATTTGCAACGCTTCATGCTGATGCCACATCTGTGCACAGCAAAGCCATCACAGTTCTGACCCCAACTGAGGAGATTGTGAAGGACCTAACCCAGATCCCGCACTCCACTTTTATTGATATCACAGGGCATACCACCCACCCATTCCGGGTGACTGTGGACAGCGCGCCCCCCAATTGCACCCACTGTGATGCGTTTGGCCATAAGGTGCACGCATGCCCCATCAAGGAGGGTGTCACATTCCAAGAGCACCCCTCAGCAGCCATGACCAACGGAGAGGCACACTACAAACCAACCGCAAGCACCAAGGAGGATTTCCCATGGGGAGCACAAGACTGCTACCTACTGGTAAAGCCTATCTCCCCACAAGAGTAGAAGAAGGCTAAGCAGGCCATAGGTCTGCGGCCAAGGAAGCGGCCAAGGCCACCACCGCTATCCCACACTCACAATGCCAGGAGGACATGGAAACCTTTGCAGCAGAAGCAACTTGGATATCCATCAACCAATCAGATTGGGAAGCCCATGCCGAGCAGGCCACTCAATCCAAGGATCCAATGGGAGATTCAATCTCACCCAATCGTTGCACCCAAGCTCTGGTCAAAACTGACTTGGGACCTATCCCAACTGAAATTTTTTTTGACCTGCTCAACGGTGCACCAAACTCATCTGCACCACAAAAAATTTGTCTGACATCGGGAAAACAAAAAGTGAAGGCTAAAGCCAACGCGACTCTTTCTGCAAAAATCAACAAAAACTCCTATACCATTACTGCTAACACCCACGCTGCTATGAAGGCCTGTGGGGATCTAGAAGAGGCTGGTGGGCCTGGGGGCCCACCCCCTTGCACCTAAGGTGCAAAGGGGGAAACCTTCACTTTAGGGACGTTGAATATTGCTGGACTCAAGGCCTCCCCGTCCTGGGCTAGGAAACTGAGTTTTTTACAACATGATATACCTGTGGATATCCTGGCCATCCAGGAGTCCCACTGTCTACGAGGTTCTGAGGAAACTTGGAAAACAATGCTCCTCCCATCCCTATCCTTTTGGTCAAAGCACTGTGGGGTGCTAGTTTGGAAAAATAATTTTGTCAAATTTATATCCTCAGAAACATTCCTAAATGGCTGAGTGCTTTTTGTCACTTTCTTGTGGGCCAATGTATCGCACGCAATTGTCAACATCTATGCCCCAAATGGTGCACACGAGCATTGGGTATATTTCTCATCAGTCAAATCCCTCCCGCTACCCCCTGATTCTTTCCTAGTCGGCGACATGAACTGTTGGCTAACCACACCAATGGACCAGTGGCCTTCCTCACCCCACGCCCCACAGGGTCATGTAGAACTATGCGTTATAAAGGCCACCCTTGGGTTAATAGATGCGCTGCTGTGACATGCCTCAGTGCTCAAAAACATGATGTGTCCCCACGTCCACAATGGCCAAAAAAGGTCCATGTCCCGATATTGACCTTATTCTAATGCTGGCGAAATTCCAACCCCACATCTCCCACTTCAAAACAATGAAAATGGAATTCTCTGACCATTGGCTGGTCTCGCTAACCTACCACCTACCTGTCACAGCTGCTAAGGCCCCACATTGGTGCAAAATCCGCCCCCTGGGCTCGCATCACCAGGATTTTCCACGTGGGTGGAAGAGGCAACTTTGGCAAAAAAGTTTGTTGCACCATTTTGCGCGGACCCCATTTCCACATGGGCAACTTTCAAAGAGGATACCATCCGCCACTTTCGCCATCTCTCCTCCAGATGCTCACGAGCCACATTGGTGGTTATCTCGCGTGCTCTGGCAGAGTTGGCACACTGGGAGTCCAACATCCCAGTTACAGGATACAGCCCTGCATGGGGCTGGAAGTGGGCGGAGGCAGCCGCCCACCTCAACGCACTCAAAAGGCAACACAAACATCAGGTTTGTGTTCAATACAGGGCCACACGCATCACAAAAGGTGACAAGTGCACTGCACATTTCTTTAAAAAAATTTTCGCACCACGCCAGAGTGTGGCCTGCACACAGGTGTGAAGATTGGATAATTCCATTGCGGATACACAGGCTGAAGTGGCAATAAAAAACGCAAAAATATTACTCCAAGTTGTACTGAGCTGAAACAATTCAGCCGGCTGAAGTGGCAGAATTTCTCAACTGAGCCCACATCTGCACCATTTTCCGGATACCCAGAAATAATGAATTTAATTACTCCAAACAAATTATGGACAGCCATTCGCAGTGCGCCAAACCAAAAATGCCCAGGCCCAGATGGCATTCCATATGAGTTCTACAAGAAATATATCAAATATATATCCCCATTGCTGCTCGCCTCACTTAACCAAAGCCTGTTGGAAACGTGCCTCCTACCAGGAGGACATGAGGCCTTTACTGTCACACTATTCAAGAAAGGGGATAAGCTAGACTTAGCTGACTGGCGCCCCATTCTTCTAACAAACACAGACACTAAAATTTTAACAAAAATTATGGCTAACTGATTAGGGACTGTAGCATCTGTCACCATCTCCCCAGAACAATTCGGTTTCATCCCCAGAAGGTCAATTTGGGATAATGTGCACTCTGTGGCTAGTGTATGTCAGTCCACAGCCTTTGGGGCACTTGTATTCTTGGACCAACAAAAGGCCTATGATAGAGTAAACTGGGAATACCTTAGGGCCTGCCTCCATCAATTCCGCCTACCCCCTCGCTTCATCAACTGGGTGATGTTGCTCATGGAATCTGCAACAATGGCTGTGTGTGGCCCTGGCTTTCACACAGATTTAGTCCGCCCTCAAAGGGGCCTACGCCAAGGGGACCCTCTTAGCCCTACTCTTATACAACTTCAGCCTTGACCCACTACTGCGAAATGTGTTGCCCAACTCACTGGGGTCCATGTGCCAGGCCAAGCCCCAGTCAAGATATTGGCATTCGCAGATGATTGTGTGGTTGGGGTGTCTAATAATCAAGATGCAAGTGCGCTTGAAGCTCTCACCCAGGAATATTCCTGGGTAAGTAATGCTGCATTGAACGCCTCCAAAACTGAAATCATCCTCCTTGGTCAGTTTCATAACTGCTGGACCCCAGCAATTAGTTTCCAACCTGGCCCATCTGCTCGCCCACGTCCTCGCCCTACTAACTCAACACACACCGCTCCACTGGTGCTCCCCTTCGTGCCACATCCTACCATAGGACTGATATGCCATCTGGGCATGTGGATGGAGGCAGGCGGATACGTGTCAGCAGTAATGTAGTGCCGTATTCTGCACAACGTGACGAAGTGAATCGCCTCTCTCAGAGCCCACCCTACTTCCCTTACTGGCAGGGTTGTTTTAGCCAACTCTATGCTCCTATCCAAAGTCTAGTTTGGAGCCCACGCCATCCCCTTCTCCCCAAGCTTCTTCAAATCATTGTATGCCTTGCTGCAAGGATGGCTTTGGTCAGGCCGCCCTCCACCAGTGCGGCTAGAGGTCATGTTTGGCCCTCATCATCATGGTGGCATGGGCCTGCTTGACTTCAAAGCCCATGCTGTCAAGATCCTGGGCACCTGGATCGCGGCCGTCACCACCCCTACACTCCCCTCCCAACACTGGTCCCGCGCAGCCTAATCCAACTTCTCCCGCGCCTTGGGCCTCAACAATCCATCGAACCCCCACACCCTGATGAAATACCTCACATCATACACATCAGCCACAGGTCCTCACGGGACTAAAACCCACTACAAACGAATCCTATTCTCCATGCGGAGCGCTGAGTGGAGAATTCATATTAGCGGACAAACAACCCAAAGAGGCCGCCCCTCTCCTCAGTTCACACAAGAGATACAGGGGCTACCCATCCATGATGGCGTGATCCCCATTCGACCCCATGTCCTATCCAGGGTGGACTACCTGGACATGATGGACATCCCTTACTCCATTGAGACCCAAAAAACTATCTGGAAATATGTACATCATCCTCTGTTGCAGCCTCAAGTCTGCTCCCATGTGTGGCGCTGCCTGAGGCGGGTGTATCATACAGCTGAGCGCTCTAACACTTTACACTTATCCTGTGTCGTGTGTGGCCAGTATGGAATGCTGTTCTACCGCCTGAAGAAGTGTCCCACCTCTAAAGTGATATGGCGCGAAGCTCAACGTCTGCTGGGCCAGGATCAAACGCATCCCTTCAGTCTGTCAAGAGATATGTTTGCTCTATCAATGGCCTCCTCCCTTCCACCCTCCCTCCGTGCTCTGGTGGTTGCAATCGCCATGTGGACCATCCACACGATTGTCTTAGATGCCAACGCAGGCTCTACCCCCACCCTCCCAGAAGCTGTCCACAGATTCCGGTCTCATTTGGTTGACCACTTTCAAGCGTGGATGTTTGGATGCCTCCCACCACATTGTCAACAGATGGTCTCCTCCTGGTTCCCAGTCTGGCTCATCAAATCAGACCCCTTCCTCCACACGTGCTCAATAGTGGCTATGGCCCCTTCTCACTTTACCTCCCCCTCCCCATAGTGGCGTTCCCGCTGGCAACAATAGATAGCATCGCTTCTCTGGGGTGCCTCCCCTGGTACTAAGTTTGTCTCTTCTGAGTCATATTTGGAAGTGTACATCCCATGGTCAGCCTTCCCCGCAATAAATTTAAAAATTTAATATTTTACTTAAGGGATGGTACCCAGTGGTAGAGTATGGACTACTGACCACTGCCTCCCAAGTTTAATCCTTGTAGATGAACTTTGGTAGGGGACGGTTTTGACTGTTGGTATTGCGCACCAGTGCCCTTAACCAAGATAGCGTATAGCAAGGCTGTCCATGAAGTTCCTGGCCAATAATAATGCTGCATGTGGAGATTTCTGCGTTTTATCCGCCTTTCCTATTAATTTGGTTTACCCCTCTAATCAGTGTGGTATCATCCCCGGGTTATCCCACCTCAAATAATATATAATTTAAAGTTTAAGATTTAATATTTTACCTAATGAAGTACGTATCATATGGCCATTTATTAATATGGTATATACTATGCTTAAAAATGCTTTATAGCATAACAATTTCTTAGCCTACTTTCTGTAAGCACTCACTAAGTAATAAAATCAAAAATCACATACTTGTTTATATAATATTTATATATATACTTTGAAAAGATGCAAAGATGCATTAATGTAAACTTAATTCACAATTTTAAAAGGTTAAAAGGATCTTTTGTTTTTATTGGATATAATAATTAAGTAAGAGTATGTTCATAAAAGTTGTGTAATTTTTATATGATTTATAACTATGCTTTTACTTAAAGTTGATTTTACCTTGCCATCATTATATGGAATTTATAAAATAATATGCCATGCTTAAGTTAAAACAATAGCAGATGTTATTAATTAAAATCTGAAGATATTAAAATAAAAATCTTGTGAGAAACTACATTCACATTTTATATAAATATGATTTGTAGGTTTTTTTCAATTTGGGGTTTTGACCAACCATATTATATCAACTTTGGCAATAATCCCCTTACGCTCTATAAATCTCACCTTTATCCTATCCTGATTATTGGTGTTCCCTAGCAGATGTTTCCCATTGATCTGCCATCATATATCTCTAGCACATTTAATTTAAATACTTGCATTTATTAATCAGTGTTTAATTGCCCTGACTATCTTCATACATTGGAATCAATTCTCATCAATCTACCATCTTATATTTTGTTAACTATTTAGTGCAAACAAATGCATTTATTAAAAATCAAATATGATTGATATTTCTGGAAGATTGATTCTTATCCACTCTTTGACTGGGTGGCCAGTTCCTAAAACCCAGTCATGTTCTCATCAGTTGTTTACCTAAATGAAGACGCTGGATCAGTCCTGTTCATCTCAGTTAAGATGTGCATAAATAATTATGACAGATTTGTCCTCAATCCCTGTCAATTGAAACTCAAGAATTGCTACCAAAGTTGAAAAATGGCAAAATGCTACCAAGGTTAAAATGAACACATATATATGCTGACCTTGGACAATCAATTGTCAGGTTTCAAAGAGCTTGATCTACAGGCGATCAGTAGATTATAAGCAAGAAGCTCTTATATACTGAAAGCTGAAAGGAAAGTTGACTAAGTAAAGGCCATAGTATGATTTTTTGGCCTCACATTGGAACATGGAAGCGACGCTGAAATGCACACCTTGATATTGATTAGTCTTAAAGTCTGTGGACTACCCTTTACGCTGG
>JAKSZP010018144.1:0-12326 GCA_022478985.1 Massospora cicadina
TTTGGTTGAGTGAGGCTAGCAGCAATGGGGATATGTATTTAAAATATTTTTTGTAGAACTCATATGGAATGCCATCTGGGCCTGGGTATTTTCGGTTTGGCGCACCGCGAATGGTAGTCCATAATTCATTTGAAGTAATTAAATTCATTATTTTTGGGTATCGGAAAATGGTGCAGATATGAGCTCTGTCGAGAAATTCTGCCATTTCGGCCAGCTGAATTGGTTCAGCTCAGTATAACTCGGAGTAATATCTTTGCATTTTAATTGCCACTTCAGCCAGTGTGTCCACGATAGAATTATCTGATCTTCGCACCTGTGTGCAGGCCACGCTCTGGCGTGGTGCAAAAAAATTTTTGAAGAAGTATGCGGTGCACTTGTCACCTTTAGTGATGCGTGTGGCCCTGTATTGGACACAAACCCAATGTTTGTGTTGCCTTTCAAGTGCGTTGAGGTGTGCTGCTGCCTCCGCCCACTTCTGGCCCCATGCAGGGCTATATCCTGAGGCTGGAATGTTGGACTCCAAGTGGGCCAATTCTGCCAGCGCGTGCGAACTAACCGCTGATGTAGCTCGTGAGCGTCTGGATGAGAGATGGCGATAGTGGCGGATGGTGTCTTTTTTTTAAAGTTGCCCATGTGGAAATGGGGTCCGTGCAAAACGGTGCAACAAACGATTTTGCCAAAGTTGCCTCTTCCACCCACGTGGAAAATCCTGGCGACGCAAGCTCTGGGGGGCAGATTTTGCACCAATGTGGGGCCTTTGCAACTGTGATGGGTAAGTGGTATGTTATCGAGACCAGTCAGTGGTCGGAGAATTCCATTTTCATTGTTTTGAAGTGGGAGATGTGGGGTTGGAATTTCGCCGGCACTAGAATAAGGTTAATGTGGGTCATGGACCTTAATTGGCCGTTTTGGATGTGGGGACGCATCATGTTTTCGAGCAGTGGGGCATGTCATGGCAGCGCATCCATTAACCCAAGGGTGGCTTTTAGAACGCGTAGTTCTACATGACCCTGTGGGGCATGGGGTGAGGGTGGCCACCGGTCCGTTGGTGAGGTTAGCCAACAGTTCATGTCACTGATTAGGAAAGAATTGGGGGGTAGCAGGAGGGATTTGACCGACGAGAAAAATTCCCGACGCTCTTGTGCACCATTTGGGGCGTAAATGTTGACAATTGTGTGTGCAACATCAGCCCAAGAGAAGGTGACAATGAGCACTCAGTCATTTAGGAATGTTTCTGAAGATGTAAATTTAAAAAAATTGTTTTTCCAAATTAGCATCCACACAGTGTTTCGACCAAAAGGATAGTGATGGTAGGAGCATTGTTTTCCAAGCATCCTCGGAACCTCGTGGACAGTGGGTTTCCTGGATGGCCAGGATATCCACGGGTAAATTATTTTGTAAAAAACTCAGTTTCCTAGCCCGGGACGGGGAGGCCTTGAGTCCGGCAATATTCAGCATCCCTAGAGTGAAGGTTTCCCCCATCGCACCTTAGGTGCGAGGGGGTGGGCCCCCTGGCCCACCAGCCTCTTCCAGGTCCCCACGGGCTTTCACAGCAGCGCAGGTATTAGCAGCAATGCTATCATTTTTGTTGATTTTTGTGGAAAGAGTCACGTTGGCTTTGGCCTTCACTTTTTGTTTTCCCGACGTCGGACAAATTTTTTGTGGTGCGGATAAGTTTGGTGCACCGTCGAGTGGGGCAAAAAAAAATTCTTTGGTTGGGATAGGTCCCAAGTCAGTTTCAACCGGGGCTTGGGTGCAGCGATTGGGTGAGATCAAATCTCCCATTGGATCCTCAGATTGAGTGGCCCGTTCAGCTTGGGCCTCCCAATCTGATTGGGTGATGGATTCCTGAGTTGCTTCCGCTGCAAAGGTCTCCATGTCCTCCTGGCGTTGTGAGTGTGGAGGGTGGTGGTGACCTTGGCTGCTTCCTTGGCTGCAGTCCTATGGGCCTGCTTGGCCTTCTTCCGCTCCTGCGGGGAGATGGGCTTTACCAATAGGTAGCAGCCTTGTGCTCCCCACGGGAAAGCCTCTTTGGTGCTTGCAGTTGGTTCATAGTGCGCCTCTCCGCTGGCCATGGCCGCCGAGGGGTGCTCTTGGAATGTAACGCCCTCTTTAATGGGGCATGCATGTGCCTTATGGCCGAACATGTCACAGTGGGTGCAAATGGGGGCGCACTGTCCACGGTTACCCAGAATGGGTGGGTGGTGTGCCCTGTGATGTCAATAAAGGTGGAGTGTGGGATCTGGGTTAGGTCCTTCACAATCTCCTCAGATAGGGTCAGAACTGCAATGGCTTTGCCAGTGCACAGGTGTGGCATCAGCGTGAAACATTTCATTTCAAAAGATTATATTTCGCCATATATGGCGAGACCATCTTTCAGGTGTTGCATCAAAATGTCACGTTTTACCGTAGTAGGCAAAAAGTCAAATGTGAGGAAAATTTGGTTTGATTTTGTCCATCTGGTGCATTTAGTTTCGACGACCCGTTGCCCTTTGGGGAGGTCAACCACTATGCGCACTGCTGCAGCCTCGTCTGCTGCTATTTTGCTTTCAAAACCTAGGTCCAGCCAACCGCGTGACATGGAGTGAGGTGCAACGTACACCGCGGTCAGGAAAATTTTGTGTACATCTTCACAAAATTTCTCCCATAGGGCTGTTTTTTGGATGTCCAGATACACATGGACTCCGAATTCCACCGATGAAAGTGGCTGGGAATGTGGTGTATTGATATACTGGTTGCATCATGCTTGCCACACGAGTATCTCTGGGGAAATTGTGACCGCCAGTTTTTTTAAATTTTTTTCTATTCCGCCAGATTCTCCGGGGCGTTTTCAAATGTTAGAGGCCGCGGGCCTTCCGCCTGCTCCTCTTGCTTTGCTTGCCCAACTGCTCCCAGACATGGGCGCAGACTAATCCCCTCTATGAGATTATCAAACTAGATTTAGTCTTGAATTGAATGGGTTGCAAAAGTGTTTGCAACGAGAAAGAAAAGTTTAGAAGTGAAATGTTTGATAACTTAATAACTCAGAAATATGAGAATGAACCTGAAGAGTTTCAACGCAAATTGGAAAAAATGAGACAGGTTAATTTTTTGATAATGAGATAAATTTATAAAATAATTTATGGACAATCCATCATGTGTCCAAACCCATTGAGTGAACTGACTTGATTATTGCAGCTCATAAGGCGATGGGGCACAGCCAACTTAAGAAAATGCTAGAACAATTATGACCTCAGTATTATTGGGATTCAATTTC
The DNA here is from genome assembly GCA_022478985.1 of Massospora cicadina. Classification (NCBI taxonomy): domain Eukaryota; kingdom Fungi; phylum Entomophthoromycota; class Entomophthoromycetes; order Entomophthorales; family Entomophthoraceae; genus Massospora; species Massospora cicadina. The sequence goes on from JAKSZP010018144.1 coordinate 3,257, forward strand.
ATTTGATAATCGTGAGACTCTCAGCTATCATCAAAAAAGCCAAGCTGAGGCGCCTTATCAAATGGCCACTTCTTATCACTTAGTTAAACCAACTTTTGCATAGCACACCATCTCTATTGGCATCTTGAGGACTTTGGCCAATACCTCTGGTCAGTTTAAGTAAATAATTGTATCTATTGATCACCTCACCTAGTGAGTGGAGACAAAAAGCAGTCAGAGATTTAGGAACCACAACCACCACAAATTTATCTTAAAGTTATTATTTATCAGCATGGATGCCCCAGTTCTTAATAATAAACATTGGAACTAATTTAGCGTCCCAAATGATTGCTAAGCTACATGACTTAATGGTTATAAGAGAAGTATTATCTAAGCCCTATCATCCTGAGACCAACGGCACTGTTGAGTGAGTAAATGATACTCTTGTTGGGATACTATATAAGTTAGTCACAAGCAAAGCGTCCACTTGGAACCTATTTCTGCCTTCCGCCATATTTGCATATAACATTGTGTATCACTCAGTAATGAGGCACTCCCTGTTTGCCTTACTTCATGAGAAAAAGCCCACGCTGCCCCACTTTTGTATACATGTGTTGCGGAAGAGATTATGAGCCCTAGCAGATACCTTTATAAGCTCACAAAAACCTTAATTCAGCTACAAAGCTCTGCTTACTCCATTAAATTGGCTCAGAAAGTTTAGGCTTGAGCTGGGATAATGAGGACTACTGAACATTACCACTTTCAATGTAGGGTAATTGGTTTGGTATTATAATAATCATGGTTTTGAAAGGACTAGCAAGCTAGAGCACTTAAAAAAGGTCCCTTTGAGATTATAAAGTAGACATCTACAGATGACCACACTCTAAAAGATCCACTAAGGGCTACATTATTAAATGCGTGCATGCTAAGTTCCTTAAAACATGCTTTCCACATTCTAACATCCAGCCCCAAGCTCTTAATAACTCCTCTGAACCCCCAATGATCTTTGCTACCTGATGTTTGGTCAAGTGAGGGTAATTTTTACAAATGGTTTGACCAACATTCAGCGTGTTCAATATCTAATCTGATAACTAACTTGAAACTAATATCTAAATTTAGGGTTTGATCCAGTATTAAGTTGTGCTTTATGCGTCCCACAACTATATAGTGAGTTCCAAAGTTGTATTGAATTACTTTTAGTGCTTTGTCATTGGCGCACCATGGTATTGTGAATATTATGGCAGATCAAATCCTTAAACCATGATTGTATGATTTCCACTACGCTTTAAGTTCAAAAATACTATCCTTTCATATCCCTTGCAATGGAATAAAATTTTGGCAGGAGGATTCCTAATTTATTATGGTCATTTTCCAGCATCTTGATTGTAGTCAATTGATCTGGACTATAATGGAAATAACTTAAGCTTTTGTTATTCTCTTCCTTTACCTTAATTTAAATAAATACTCCTCTAGTCTACCACTTTTGAGTGCAGCTTAGTACACATAAAATGCACCAACAAGAACGCTAGTGGAACCATCTAGTACTAAAAAAAAAGAACGCTAGTGGAAGAGGTATATCTTGGCATGATTCCAATAGTAAGGGATCTTTTTACTATATTGCTGGAGAAATCCTCATCAAATAAGACACTCTCAGCAAAATGTAAAGCCTCTTTCAGTATTCTATACTACACTGTGCTTTTTTATTTATAAATAAAGATCTCACTGCCAAAAAGATAATAGCCTTTGTAAGTTTTCCAGGGTCACTGTCCTCTTACAATACCTTGTAGGTTTAAAGGTAAATAACCTGTGCACCAAGGGACCATCTAGTACTAAAAAAAAATAACCTGTGCACCAAAATAAGACCCCTAGAACCAATTTCAACAGCATAACAGGAGTGCCTATAGGTATTATAATATAGCTTGAAATAGGATCCTCTTGTATGCCATTCATTTTTATTTATTCAATGGAAGCAAACCATGTATAGAAATTATCATAGGCTCAAAGTGCCAAATAAAGAAAAAAATTAAATGAACAAATTTAAAACATAATGAAAGGAAATAAAACAGATTGATATGGAAACAAAGCACTGCAACCAGGTAGGGAGTGGTGATCCACTAACCCACAATGGCAGATAGGGAGAAGTCATAAGGCGTTTTGTTGGCATGTGATTTAGCTGTCAGACAAACGGTTGTTCAACTAGTAAATAAGAGTAGCTTGGAGGATAATAGCTCCAATTTTAAATATAAAATATCCTACCCAATTCTCAGTTGAATCCAGCCTCTTGAAGTAAGGTGATTACTCTCTCTCTCTCCGGCCAAACAGGCCTACAATTAATTGTAGGATTATGTCAAATAAATGGAAAAATCAGGGAAGCCATTCATAGGTCTCTCCACGTCCTACAGTCAGTTTACTGCAAACTCTAGCGCAGAGACCAGGCCCTTTTATAGGCCTTGAGGGGTCCACCATGTGAAGTTAATTTCCCCCATGGTTATTAGCTCAGATACATCAAAACGTTATCTCACAGCTTTTTTCTACCAACTCCCGAACCTCCATTGGCTATTCTGACAAAGTGAGGCGAGTTTTGAGAAATCTAATAGGTCAAACCCTCATATTTTCCTAAATAGGCTTGAAGCTAATAATGGACTAATCGACTATATCACTTCAAGCCTCAATTTTTCTAAATACTAAGCAGTGAAAATGTATAAGGGTCACTTCTTAACCCACTCACCGCTACTAATAAAAACTTTTTTAAAAAGCCAACCTTTACTACAAGTATAAGTTTTTAATTATTTTAATTAGTGGTAAAAACCCCCTTTCCCAAATTTTGACAGTTGAGTTGAAAACTTCTTTTGCCTTTTTTGTTGAAATCAGGGGCTAATCAGCACATGTGAGCCTACCAACAACCCTGATTCCAACATTGGCAAAACTGGCACAGATGTAGAAATAAAGAAAAGGTGTGAGGGCATTCATTGAGTGAGTTTTATGGAGTTCAAAATGAGGGTTAAGTGCATTACTTTGTGCCATTATGAGAGCCTAAAAAGAATCAGCAAGGTGATGTTTAACCTTGATGTGAGTGTCAAGGAATTGGGTAAACTTCTAGATGTTAGTGGGGGTGACTGTCAACCCTGGTGAAACCCCATGGAATATCAATAATGCTCCTAAGAAAATTTGACGCAGTCTGGTAAGATTAATAATTTAATTTTTGCTGAGTGGGAAAATGGGGGTAAATAACAGGTGTAAGTTAGATCCTAGGACATTTGTTGATCAAAAGGTGCAATGCAAAGTGGCTCTTTTTCAAGTGAGTAGTCTGAAATTACAGCAAGTTGGTGAATGCCTATTAATATTTCTGCGTTAGTTTTTGGGACAAAATTCTTGGCTTGGTTTTTTTTGAGTTTTAAAAAGCCCCTTGGGTCTCCTAGTGTGGGCAACTATTGTGGGATGAAGGCCTGGGGTACTGCCCCCCACCACATTAGGGCTGCGTGAATCTAAGCCACCCTCAAAAAATATGGGGCCTGACCACGATTGGGAGCAGCACACACTCCCCCTAAACTGATGTATTACCGCCCTGTTTAAGTACTAGTCAGCTCGTCTGCACCATCGAGAACAGGCGATATGCCTCTCATCCCCCTTGCAGGGGACAAGACCCAATGGCCCCCAGGTTTAAGGCCCCTGAGGGGGGAGAAGCCGAAGCCCTCCCCTTTGTCGCCTGCTTTTTTAGCAGAGTTATGCTCTCCAGCCCATTTTTGTCCAGGAAGCCTTGGAGTCCTTTTGGGTCAGCCTTAATTTTCTTGCATGATACATTTTGCTGCCATCTGGCTCATGCTGACTGAACTGGCAGCTAGCCAAGCTTCAGGTCAACTCAGCAAACCGCGGCGTTTATTGTAGGCAGGTGCACCAGAGTGCAGCCAACCAGGATTGCCCCTCCCTTGTCCTTGGGTCTGCACCCGCGCAACCCCAGCTTGTGGGGAGGCCGTTTGACAGGCACCTTACCTGACTCATACCCCCCTTCCTGCCCGTATTCTCCCCTCAGGGAGTGGTAGACACCTGCAAGAACAGGTCGGCACAGTCATCACTACCATCACGCACTTCTTTCAGGACACTACAGGACCCGACCAATGTGCCTCTCTGGGTTCTGGTGTTGGCTACTCACCCATGTTTCCACAGGCTTTCCCCAGTTGCACCATGTGGAGGCCCCAGCTTACCCTACCTAGCTCCCTTGGCTTGGTTTTTCATATCAAAATATTTTTAAAATTGATCCAAATAATTTCTACAGCTGAGGCTAGAACAACATACTATAAGTCATTAACCTCAGATAATAATGTCCATAAATTAATCTATATTAACAAGGACATTAGCTTAAGACTGTTATGGGTGGGAAAATGTGGTTCCACTTGGGTGCAAATGGTTTTTAAGAGAACTCCTAATTTGTTGATTTCAATTCATGAAAATGAGGATTGGTGAGATGGCTAGTGGCGAAATAATTGTGTGTATTAGATGATTGAGTAAACTTGGTGGACAGTGGCAACAAAAAACCCTAGTCAAATAACATTTGCATGGCATTGAGATCAGAGATTGTATTGGTAGTAATAGTAGCATGAAAAATTACTTTTTAGAAATAGTTTAATGCAAAGATTTAAGAAAGATTTTGTGATACTTTTCAATATGAGAACAGAAAATTGGTCCAGAGCAGCAGCAAAGCAAGAATATAAGGTATTTGTTGTGTTGTACAAAGTGGCGTGGTAGTTGGTGGCAGTGACATGGGGATCCATGATGCGCTAATCACGCTGGGATGGTGAAGTGGAGAATGGGGTTGGTGCCATAAGCAAAAAGCCATGACATCAAAATTTTATATAAAACTGAAGCAGGCTGCAGGGAGATTTGCAGATAGCACCACCTTTATGGTGTCAATGTGGAGTTTGGTATGACTGGTGAGAAAAGAAGTATTTTTGTAAACTAGAAGAGTTTCTGTGGCAATGTGTTAAAACTTGGGAACTGGTAGTGAATCAGTTGAACCAATTGTTAAATGTTCAGGATTCATATACTATTTCAGATAGTAACTCACTTCAGCTCCTTTGTTCTACTGCACAGGTTCATTGTATGTGCGTTGTTTAACTTTTTAATAAATTATATGGGGCAGTAATAGTACTAAGACTATTAATCTAGTTGGGCTTCTTTTAGCCAAGATGGTTATTAGGTCCAACGCCAACCTGGTGCTTGTACTAATCTTAAATGGTAATCTAGAAAATCTGTAGGGACTTCTTCTCTCTTCAGTAAAATTAACCTAGGATTAGGTTCAATGGTTCTTCTTCCATCTCATCATGCAGAGTCCATGAATATAGCAATAATATAGACAAAGAAGCTCCTTGTCCTTCCAAAAACTCTAATCTCGGAAAAAACAGACTAAATTATGAAAAAAGTATTTGAGTTTTTCTTATCTGCTTTATTATAAAAACCCAAAGAATTTATATGTAACTTGGTAAACTTTTTGGTTGCACATCAATTGGAAATTTAGGCCGTCACTGATGAATTAACCCTCCTGAGTCACACAAAAATATATCTTCCTTACCAGTTCTAGGTGAATTCTCCTGAAGAATCTCAGTGCTACTCTTCTGAGTTGAAACAAAAATAATGTGTCCTAACATCTTCACTCAAATCTCATTGCATTACCCTCATTAGGTAACTACCTGCTTAGATAACTGAACTTTATTTCTAAACAGCATGTTGTGATCCTGAAAAGGTTAACTCGAAGTTGCTTAGTATATATTGCATTACTTGTCAGCAACTCATAATTATTAGTCTATTGGCTACTAAACCTGATTGGCTCCTTGAAAACTAAACAAGTTGTAAATAAAAATTTACAACCTAATCACTTGTTTATTTTCAGGAAGCATCCCTGATGAGAATTAAGCAATCTATCGTTTCAATCTTATGGATCAACCCCATAAAGTTACCTAATAATTGGTCAAAATGATACTCTGAACTTTAGTTATTGTATATAATCAATGACCCCCACATCCATTAGTGGGATGACTCCCCTAGTGGACTAGCAGATGAATTAAAATTGATTAAGCTGGGTAAATGTGGGAATATAGAAATTTGATACATCCCACCACTTGACCAGATCATCCAGCTATAAAGATTTTCTGAGTCATATGCTGCTTCAATTCTGACTGAGTCCGCCAGCATGGTTTAAATTTGAATTATCTGGTTCCATCTCCTTTCCTTGCTCAATGCATCTCTGGTTGGTCCTTTTTTTGAACATTCTCATTCCATTTCCTCCTCACTGCCACCTCCGCAGAGTGTAGTTCCTGTGGCCACATTCTGCGCCAGCCTAGTTCAGTTGTTTTTGCCAATAAAAGGTCTAGAAATCCTGTTTTCCCCCAAGTTGTAGTTATATGACACTTCAATGTTTAAAGGATCTTTTTGGGCGGCATCTCCAATACCTTGTTCCCTGTATTCCCAGTCTGGGCTCTCTGTTTTCAATCAGAGCGGATCTTTTCCTAGGGACTACTCCCAGTGAAACCAGTTTCAACCCATCCTTATTCTACTGATATGCTCTTCATTCCAGCGTCTCAAATCTACTCATGGCGGACCCAGTTTCAAACTGAGTTGATCCTACTATTAACTTAAGTGGACATCGCTAGATGCTTTTTGATGATGAAAAATTGAAGATCAATATTTAATATTTTTATATTTTTATATATTTATATATTTTTTATAACTTTTTATCTTATATTATTTTTGGTATTTTTTCTTATGTTATTTTTTTCCTTTTTTCTTTTTGCAATGGGACTTAACCTACAAGTAGGCTCAAAGGTCCATCTTTTCATTACCCCTACTCCTGTTCAGCATTTTGTTTTTTGAAATTACCCAACCATCATGGTTCAATGGTCTATTTTTAAGACTTAAACACTTTTCATGGTTCAGAGCTCCCCTTTTGGGACTTGACCAATACTAAAAATTAATTAATTATAGTAGGTTCATTGGTCCTTCAGGAACATTGCAACATATTTCCCTAGATCCAGTACTTGAGATAGCTAGTATGGACCTGGTTCACTATACAACCATCTGTGATGTTCTTAATCATATAGGCATCAGTCGCTGACTTGGCAATCACCTCAAACAGACCCAACCACAAAGCATCCAGCTTATTTTTTTGCTTCCAAAACCATGGGTGTCACGATATGCTTCCAATTCCCCACATGGTACTCTTATATCACTGGTTGGTTCTTGTCTTCCATTGACTTCGTTTTATGATTTTCTTTAAGGTGGTATTAAACGCCTGCAATTGTAGTTTGATCATTATACTTGTTAGTCAGTTCAGGTACCAATTGATACTTATCCCCACTCATGGCTCTATGGCAGAATACAAAATTGGCGGTAATGCTGCCCTTCATCTGTATAGTAGTTTGAACGGCATTTTTTGTAGCTGTAAAATGACTAATGTTGTAGGCGAAGGTAACTGAACTTAGGTAAGTTCCCCAAGTGAAAGTTTTCTCTGCTCCAATTTTCTTAGCATCGTGGCTAGCATTCCATTAAAACATTCCACCATTCTATTTGTTTCTATCCTATATGGAATGGATATCACTCCTCAGATTCCCATCAATTCATTTAGCCTTGGGATCAAATAGGAGGTGAAATTGGTTCCATTGTCACTTAATATAACTTGAGGGCATCCATTCCAGTATACCACTTAAACCAAAATGAACTTTGCTATGCTCACAGCATCCACTTTAATTAAGGCTTTTGTTTCTATCCATCTAGTCAGATGGTCTATTGCCACTATGATGTATTTCGCACATTTGTACTGATACTTGGAGGTCCCATCATGATATTGACACCATGTGCTACGCAGATCCAGGGTGTATTATCCTGTTTCCTGTTATATTCTTATGAGGCTTGTGGTTTTGGCATTCCACACAAAGGCCAGGTAGTTGTTGACAACATAATTGATTAATTTCTAGTAATAGTACTGGCAAATATGCTCCATGGTTTTTCTTAAGACACCATGGCCAATGACTTTATGTCCAGCTTAGATAATTCCTGCTCGTTCTGATGGCTTTAGGAAAATACCCTTTCTCCATCAATTGCTTAATATAATTTTCCACTTTTCATATTGATCTTTTCCTTCAATTTCTTTAGTGCACCATGAATTTCTTGTGGCTCATTTCCAGTATTGCATTTGATCATCTTCTAAAATAACTCATTTTCTTTATGATAGACAATTTGGACAACAGCTAATCTTGATAATCAGTCAGCATTTTGATGTGCTGCTCTGGCCCATTGTACTATCTCAAAATTGTAGGCTTATAATATAAATCACATTGGGCCAGTCGCCCTTCTGGTTCCTTCATGTTATGGAGCCAGCGTAAAGATGAGTGGTCTATAATCACATTAAAGTGTGTCCCATGGATATACACTTGGAATTGCCTGAACGCATAGATCACCATGAGGCATTTGCACTCCATCAAGGTATAATTTCTTTCCAGATGGCTTTAGTGTTCTGCCCACATAGGCCACCAGTGTTCTTCCTCATCCTCATCCACTTGACTCAAAATGGCACCAATTGCCATCAATGAAGCATCAGTTTGGATGATGAATTCCTAAATAAAATTTGGAAACTTTATGAAAGTACTAGACATCAAATATTGTCATAATTCATCAAACAACTCTTGGGCTTCTTCATTCCACATAATCCTTTTTTGGACCCCTAATAATTGGAATAATGGTTCTTTTTTTATTTATATGGGGATGGCCAACCAGGGGACAGACACATCCGATATGTAGGGAAAAGGAAAATGGAAAACGGAAAAGGGAAGAGAGCGCAAAACACAGGAACCAAAAAGATACGACTTGGCAAACTTGGGTGTGGCTAGGAGCCATGGGTGGTGGATGATTAGACCTTAAGTGGCATGGCAGCTCAGGGGCTAGTATGGTGTACCGCCTATGAAGACTATGAGGTTTTCAATGTCATAGCGAAGGAACCAGGTTGGAATCCAGTTTCCCATCCATTTCTTCCATTTGTGTTGGAGTGAGCCAAACAGCCAGGCTTGGAAGTGGTCGTCCAAATGGCTGTGGAACCTGAAGATGG
>JAKSZP010018145.1:0-12298 GCA_022478985.1 Massospora cicadina
GACATCTTGGTTCATTCCCCAAATCCTGAACAACAAGCAAAAGACTTGGAAGCAGTTGTGGCTGCTTTGCACAAGGCAGGCCTGTTCGTCAATTCTTCAAAATGCGAGTTTTATAAGAAGGAAGTTACCTTTCTCATGAACTTGGTCCTAAAAGATGGTTATGCAATTCCTCCCAACAAGTTGGATGACATCCACAAATGGCTGACTCTAACAACCCAGAAACAACTAAGAAGTTTCTTGGGCACCATTATTTTCCTGAAGAAATTTTCCTCAGCCCTTTCCCAGTTAGCCACTCCACTTCACCCCCTCACAGGTAAGAATGTACCTTTTCGTTGGATACCTGAGTGCTAGCAGCCGTTTGAGTCAATTAAAGAGGTGTTATTATCACCCCCATTATAACACATGCAGACCCCTCCAAACTGTATACCATCGCATGTGATGCTTAATCAGTAGCAGTTGGGGCAGTTCTTCTCCAGGAGCACAAAGGTTTAGAACATCTGGTCAGCATGAGTTAACTGTGTGTATGGACCACTAAGCTCTTTTGTATTTCTGCAAACTGCAAAAATTGGCACATAGGCAGGCTCATACCTATCAGGATTTGTGCAGATTCAATTTTAAATATGAATTCATGAAAGATGCATTAAATGTGCCCCCAACTTCCTCAGCCGCAACTCAGCTCATTGCCCCATGGACTCAGAGGAAGTGGACCTGGTTACCATGATCCCCACCACCCAAATTTTATCTATTGTACCACCTATGGTCACATCAGTAGATTTAGCTCCTGATACTCCGCTTATTTCATAAGTTTTGGCAGCTCAGATGACCTGCTCTGAAAGAGTGGAGTTGGTAGACCAATTGTCCCTGTGGGATCCGCCAACGGATGCCACAAATATTTTGTTCTAAAGTCAGAAAACTACTTTTTAATAAAAGTATTAGATAACGCCTTGTAAAAGTTTTTTAAGTTTTACATTGTTAAAGCAGGGCAAACCCAAGAAAGGTCCTTTTCTCAATACTAGTTTTTCATATTTTAACTAGTTCAGATTTTGAGACCATGGGTATTTGAGGCAAAATTATATAAAGCTGAGTCATCTAAATTAGGAAATATAAGCTTTCAGCCTATCAGATTGAAGATAAATATTTTGAAGCAAAACTGACCTGTATGGTAACAATTTGATGAATTGTATCCAATCACCAGCGAGTAAAATCTTTTCAAATCAGCGGTGGTCAGACTTGTGTGGTAATGATTGGTTAATTTTTACCCTATCATCATTGAGTAAAATCTTAGCACCTCAGCGGTGGTCAGACTCATGTGGTAATGATTGGTTAATTTGTACCCAATCGTCAATGGGTAAAATCTTCACACCTCAGCGGTGGTCAGACTCAGGTGGTAATGATTGGTTAATTTGTACCTAATCATCGATGGGTAAAATCTTCTCACCTCAGGAGGGTTCAGATATGAGTGGTAATGATTGGTTAATTTGCACTCAATCATTGATGGGTAAAATTTTCTCACCTCAGCGGTGGGCAGACTCATGTGGTATTGAACACTCCGAATTTGGCTGAGAAGTCAGAGTAATCCTATTATTAGTTATTACCTTTTTAAGCTAATTTTTGTGATAAACCGTATTCTCCCAATAGTTAGGATTCCACTGAGAATCCGCCAAGGTCTTTTAGCCATTGGTACTCATATCGTTATTAACCACAATATTATTTGATGATTGGGCAGAAGATGGGCCAATCATGGTAGCAGATTCAGGAGCCCTAATACCTCCAACATTCTTTTTCTTAAGTTAAGAAGGAGGATGTCCGACATTGACCCCTCAAGAATGTTGGGAGGGGTGTAGGTTCATAGGAAATGGCTATGTACCCAGTTTATAGTAACTCCTGTGGCTAATGATTTGATGGAGTATTCATTGCCTCTTTTGTAGCTAATAGAGAAAGGTCCCTCCCATATTGAACCAAGCTTATTGCTTCTTGAGGTGATGCAGTTATGGTAGTATGACACCTTATCAGCCATTTGAAATGTAGGAAGGGGGGTGCGGAGCTCATTGGCAGCCTGCCCTTCTTTAATCACTGTTTTTGTGAGGTTGGTATACATGCAAGTGGAATCCTTCTTGCTGGGTTCTGTATTGGCTAGAACTAAGAGGACTTCATAATTGAGCAACGACAAGAACCCTTGCTTCATATTGATAAAGCCATCATATTCAATCATGAACTGAGTACCTATAAGCATATCATAATTGTTATTCTCCAAAGCCACTGTGGGGGCTGATAGAATAAGCTTCCCAATATGAATGGGAAGGAATGAGTAAGCACCAAGTGCGCGGGTGTTGTTCGGACCAGCAGTTCCAAAGTCTTAGTTATATTCTAAGTCAGGTGCAAGTTTGATTTTTTCATCAACTTGGAGGAGATTACGTTCAACGGGGAGCCTGTATCTAAGATAGCCATCACCTGAACTTTTTGGATAACCACTTTGACCTTCATAAGTATCCCCCCAAAAGTGGGTGATAGCACTAAGACCTCCTTGAGATGGAAATTGGAGGTTAATTTGCACGCAGTCTCGGGGTAATTTTCTTGGATGGACTTCTTGGTATGGCCATGCTGGATAGGGCGATTAAGGTGAGACATCACCTCATCTGCATTGCTGGCAGTATCAATAACAATTGGCTCCCCTAGAACTTGGCTGAGATATGTCTCTTCAGGTATGGTGGCTTCATCCACTCCTCCAGCATTCAAGCGATTGGGGACTTCCACTTCAGCAGGTACTCCTACAACGTAATAGCTGACCTCATCTGTACCCCCCTCAGAATCATCCCCTGGGGTATTAGTAACGCGAGGTAATGGCATAAGTTGGTTAAATGAGTCAGGCACATGAGATTTGTCAGCAATAGGTGTGCCTTTCCCTATGCTGACATTTCTTTTCCCTGCTCCTGTTCCTCAGCGTCAGTTTCTTTTTCCAGCACACAGCCTCCTTGTGTCCAAACTTGTTGCAGTATTCGCACTGAGGGCGTTCAGGACGTTTTGCTTTGGGGTTTTGCTCTTCAGGGCCCATTATCTGAAGGGGCTCCTTCTTGTCTTCAATAGCTAAGGCCCGAGGCTTAGGCTTTGAATCCTCAATGGTTAAAACGCGAGGATGATATACTGCTCCACGTGGAGCTTTGGGCTTATGGAAACAGCGACATCTATTAACGCTTCCTTGATGTCTTGAACGGTATGGAAACAGTGCTTAACTGAGGTGATGTGCATTGCTAGCGATGGATAAGTAGCCACTCCAGTCAAAACGGCGGCTACAGCATCATCCAAAGTCAACATCTTCGAAGTTAACAACGTCTGTGCTTCCATAAAAATCTTTCCACAAAGGCAACCACTGACTCTCCTTTTTGGATACTCATATGCATAAAAGCTTGCTTTTTCATACTTAAAGCCTGTTTTGAACTGAACGTGTTTATGAGAGCCTCTTTAACTTTGGACCAGGTGCTAAGAGCATCCATATGTGGGACCATCACCTCCTGTGCCATGCGGCCCAAACAGGAAAGGATATGTTTGGCCTTCTGACGATCAGTTGCCCCTTCCATAGCTGCTTCATAAACGTATAAAAACGAAGCAATGCTACCCTCGCCGGGGATAAACTTGTCTTTAAACGTTGGTTTGAATGAATTATAGTCATTCCTGGTAAGGGTATGAATAGCTGGAGCTTCTGCTTCTGATGTTTCAGAGCGGTAGCTTAACTGATCAAAGGTCCGCAAAAGGTGATTGAACTGGTCATGCATGGCTTCAAGCCGGGTTTCCATTTTAGAGAGGGCTTCTAGGGGCCCAGATTCACATAGTCTCAGTTGAGCTTTGATCCCTGATTTATGAGTTTCAAGATCTTCCACTTTGCTCTCCATTGCATTGACTTGGAAATGGAGTTGTGACACCATTGAGCTTAGGTTTAATTGAGCAGTTTCCATGGCTTTCACGTGGTTCTTCAGCTCTTCTTTCATTTGTTTACACCCTTCATCATCATGAGAGTGGGAGCTGGGGCCTTGTACCCCTTCCTTAATCTATTCATACTTCCATTCGACCTGCGTTAGTCAACTATATACTTCCTTCAACAGCACAGGGCTTTCCAGCGAAGCTTTTATCCCTTTTGCTTCGATTTTGCATTCAGTCAGGTGACATGCCAAATATTTGGTATTTTCAAATGAAGCTTTGAGAGCTAGCTCCTTTTCTAGCTGAACAACCTTGGCCGCGAGGGTGGTGGTGGCGCTAGATGGTTCAAGCAACAGACGACGTTCAAGCTCATCAACACGCGAAAAGGCCTGAATTAACTGTTGCTCCACCACAGCCACACGCTGTTCATATTTCTCTTGAAGGACAGAGTCGGGGGCTGAAAGGTCATGATGCGTTTGCTCATTTTGCTTTTCAAGTTCTTTAGCAAACTCCTCCAACAACAAGCGGGTGCTAGTGGAGGAAATGTTCAGTTCATCCCAGAATATCTTCATGGCCTCCTCGACATACTTTACAATCCCAGTGTCCATAGTTGTAAGTTGGTCATGCAGCTGTATGATGAAGTTGCGATTAGCTTCCACACCAGATCTAACTGCTCCAAGATGTTCGGAGGTCAGTTGATACAACTTATCATAGGCTAAATTCAGAGCTGCATGGGTATCTAGGTGTTGATAAAGCTCTTCATGATGGCTGGCTAAGAGATGCATCATATGGACCAAGGCAGGGTGAGCAAACTTGCATATGTAGGTGGTCAAATTTGTAAGCTGGCCATAGGTCTCTGGGAGGACACTAGTCTCATAGAGAAACAAGTGGCGTTCCTCTACCAATGACGCTCATTTGCGAGATGCAATGTCACCAGGGTTAAGGATACCATGAGTAAGGTCTCTCACAGCTTCAGTAGCTGGCCAGGTGATGTGACGAGACTCAGGTATTATTATGCGTTCAAAATGTTCTTCTTCTTCAAATATCAGAGCAGTAGGGCTGTCCATTTGATCATCATCTTCAGTCCCTTCCCCATTTCGCACCCAATGGGTGACACTCTCCATTTCTTTAATACTTATCAAAGTATTCAGGGGGTTTGACCCCTGTAGTGAGCACCAGTTTGTGGGATCCGCCAATGGATGCCACAAATATTTTGTTTTAAAGTGAGAAATTTTACTTTTTAATAAAAGTAATAAATAACGCTTTGTAAAAGTTTTTTAAGTTTTTTATTGTTAAAGCAGGGCAAACCCAAGAAAGGTCCTTTTCTCAATACTAGTTTTTCCTATTTTAACTAGTTCAGATTTTGAGACCATGGGTATTCGAGGCAAAAGTATATAAAGCTGAGTCATCTAAATTAGGAAATATAGGCTTTTGGCCTATCATATTGAAGATAAATATTTTGAGGCAAAACTGACCTGTGTGGTAACAATTTGATGAATTGTATCCAATCACCAGTGAGTAAAATCTTTTCACCTTGGCGGTGGTCAGACTTGTGTGGTAATGATTGGTTAATTTTTACCCTATCATTGTTGAGTAAAATCTTCGCACCTCGGCAGTGGTTAGACTCAGGTGGTAATGATTGGTTAAATTGTACCCTATCATCATCGAGTAATATCTTCTCACCTTGGCAGTGGTCAGACTCATGTGGTAATGATTGGTTAATTTGTACCCAATCATCGACAGGTAAAATCTTTGCACCTTGGCGGTGGTCAGACTAGGGTGGCAATGATTGGTTAATTCATACCCAATCATTGATGGGTGAAATCTTCTAACCTTAAGAGGGTTCAGAACCAAGTGTTAATGATTGGTTAATTCGCACCCAATCATTAATGGGTAAAATCTTCTCACCTCAGCGGTGGGCAGACTCATGTGGTATTGAACACCTTGAATTCAGCTGAGAAGTCAGAGTAATCCTTTTATTAGTTATTACCTTTTTAAGCCAATTTTTGTGATAAACCGTATTTTCCCAATAGTTAGGATTCCACTGAGAATCCGCCAAGGTCTTTTTGCCATTGGTGCTCATATCATTATTAACCACAATATTATTTGATGATTGGGCAGGAGATGGGCCAATCATGGTAGCAGATTCAGGAGCACTAATACCTCCAACATTCTTTTTCTTAAGTTGAGAAGGGATGTCTGACAGTCCTTCAAACTCACAAACATTCCCTATATTCCATGGTGGAGGGTCTCATTTATTTTTGGTTGTGGGTTTGGGTCCCCCCTCTCTTTAGAGCTGAGGTGTATTAAGCACATCACAACCCTCCCACAATAGGCCATCTGGGTAATAAGAAATGTACCAAGTTGATCAAATGGACTTTTAATTGGGCGGGTTTATCAAAAGAAGTACCATCCTGGATTGCCAATTGTGTTACCTGCACATGAGACAAGTCAGATTGATCAGGAAGGAGAGTCTTCTCCACCCTTTACAACAAGCAGAGGTCCATGGACATCAGTGTCCATAATTTTATTGTTGAACTTCCATGTTCTAATGGATTTATGGCGGTGATTGTGATGGTTGATCAGTTTACTAAATTCTTATTTATTCCATGCTCTTCCACAATTATGTTATAAAAAACCGCTCGTCTCTTCATATTACATGTGTTCTCTATGTTTGGTCTCCCGCAGGAGATCATCAGTGACCGTGGGCCCCAGTTTACAGCGCGTTTCTGGAATGAGCATCTATCCATCTTGAAAATTACTCCCTGACGTTCCGCTGCATATCATCCATAGTCCAACGGACAAACCAAGTGAGTTAACCAAATTTTGGAACAGTATTTGTGTTGCTACGTGGCAGCCGCACAAGATAACTGGGCCAATGACCTCCCCCTCAACTAATTTTCCTATAATAACAGAACTCATGCTTCTATGGGGTTTTCTTCCTATGAAGCAACGTTGGGATATATTTCCTCATTTTTGGTCAATCCCTGTCTGCATCCAGAGGTCCCTGTTGCTGCAGATCACGTTGAGCACATTTGGTCTACCTAGTCCTTAGTGTGAGAGCATCTCACAAAGGCTATCAATGATTATAAGCAGTTTGCGGATCAAAAATGGCTTCATGGCCATGATATAGCAGTGGGCTCATATGTTATGTTAGATATGCGCCATTTGCGGATGCAGGTACATTCCCAGTTGTTTACAAGCAAGTATTCAGGTCCCCACCTGGTGTAGGAAGACTTGGGAAATGGTGCTTTCCAGTTAGAGCTTTTCAGATCATTGGAAACAGCACCCCATCTTTTACATATCTCAGTTGTCCCCATTCAAGGGGACCGTTCCCGCTGATCCTGAGCCAATAGATTGAGTATGCAGAAGAAGCTGAGGTGGATAACATCTTAGTGTCCTGAAAATCATGGAGGTCAGTTCAGTATCTCGTCGCTTGGAAGGGTTATCTGGCCTATGAGAACAGTTGAGTCAAGGCCCATGATTGCACGAATTGCATAAAACTGGTTGAAGCGTTTCATGAGTCCCATCCAGATGCTCCCTGTCCCCCCAAAAGTTGTGACCTTGATGGCAATCAAGTTGCCCAAGGCGCACTATAATATATCCCTTACACAGCTTCCCGGCGGTGGTGCCCTTCCTTTAGCAAAAGGAAATGGTAATGTAAGTCCAGGGAAACGTCCCCTTTGTGTAGATTATACGATTTTTCCATTCCCAAACAAGAAGGGTCCTAAAAGGGCGGCTGTACCCCTCATCACCCAGGGCGACCTTGTCCATATGATAGATGAGTGCTAAGTAACAGCCCTCCCTCTTAAGATTTCTCCCCCCGTACCCACACTCACCTCAGCCAAACTTATCTGCAAAATTGAGGAAATCTGCGCTGAGATTACTGAATCAAAGTCAAAAGGTCCGAAACTGATGGGAATAAAGCCCAATGATCAGAAAACATATAGTCAAAAAGGGACAAGTATAGAATTATTGGGCAGAATTTCTGACAGTTTCAACACATCCAGAAGTATGATTGCCAATGCTAAACACCCCTCAAAATCATCATGGATGATACCCAATGTGCAGATGGTATCTTCAGGAACTATCACAGATATTTTGAAACCCCTATCCAATGAATTAGGAATTGTGGCCAGTGTAACTCATTTGACCAAACGAACGCCCAGCAACCAGGCATGAGAGGGTTGGGAATCCTGAATCCGTTTCCAACCAAATGGGACTGCTCCTATGTGGGGTGGCCCTGGTGAATTCCCGTTGCTTGTTGGGCCAGATGCCATCATGCCAACTGATGAAAACACAGTTGAGACTCAGTCCAGGCATTTGATGTCAAACCAATAGCAACTCATCCTGCTGTCAAATCCTTTGATGTCAGTTCCAATTGAAATTATATGTCCCTTCCCCCAAAAATTCGCCAGGTTAAGTCAAATTTGAGGGACCCAATCCCTGCTTTGACCCATTACCAATCAAAAACTATTTAATCAGTTGCATTGCACTGAGAAAATTTTTGGTCAATTTTTTATCTATCTTTTTATTAAAAACCCTTTACCCAATTCAAGTTCTTATGCTTAAGACTAAACTGCCTTTTCCGCTGGCATTCCAACAACCCTCAGGGTTTATGGCCATGTTCATCTGGTATTTTGAAGGTGTCTATACACGATTATGGCTCATGTAAACTTATTGTTGTAACTCCTTCCTAGTTCCATAACCGTCATACCAGCAGCAGTGCCACTGGCATTCAAGTTTGCCATTTGGGTGCTTCAGCACTTAGGCTGACAGACTGATCTAAAATAACTTTCTGTTATTTGACAGAGGGAAAACAAATTTATTCGGAACTGGTATAATATTGTCAGCAGTGGCCAAGTCACTGTCATTTTTTTCAGATGCCTTATTACCAATTTTCCACAGTTTCAGTGAATGGAGTGACTGCATCTCACCTAATGGGCAGCGAGAATTACCCAGGGTCACCCCACATAAGGGCAGCCCCAAAAGGTCAGGAATAGGTTTGGGATACCCAACCTGCCCACACCTGGTCACTCCAGCATCTGTTTATCCAAATGGGAAATATTGGACAAAGATTTTGATTGTCAGGGCAGGTTTTGAACTGTGGTCTGCATTTCCTAATGGCCCAATGCCGTTGAGTTTTGCTGACAATTTGACATTTGATACTTCATTATCTGAAGGTATGCACCCATCAGGCTTTGTTACTGAGGATTTGAGGTTCTCTGGCGTTGAAGTCAAGAGTTTGTTACCATTGACTTGTGTGGGCCATTTGCCCCATGGGGATGACAGTTTCCAGCTATCTCCACACAAATTTTCTCAATTTGCCATACTAATTTGGCTGAGGTTAATGCAGGATAGGTGTCAGGATCTTCAAAGGGAGGACTATCCATTGCTTGTCTACTACATGGGTGAGGTCACCCTGTGAAATGAGGGGGACAGCTGCCCTTATCAGACCCTTTTTAGTAGGGAATGGGAATACCACCCAGTCCAAGCGGTGGGGATGCTCCCATGGACTTACAGATAACTTGATTACCCATTTCTTAATCATATAGAGTTTGTGACAATACTAGGGTATGAATACTAAGATCTCCTTTGCTGAGAGAGGCTAAAACAGTAACTACCAGAGATATGGGCATGGCCATCACCAATATTAATGAGTGCAATCCTCTATAGGTTGAGGTGGTTCCTTTGGGGAGGCCAGAACCTTTTTATAAATTTTATAAAATTTTAAAGGGAAACTTTTCTTTCCGCTTGACATCACTTTCAAGCAAATTTATCTAAAAGCATCCGTTAACTTCCATCACCACCTACACCATATCAGTTTTCCATTTATGTCAGCGGATCCGCCACCTGCTAGCATTTTCTGCCCAGCAGGCAAATGTGTGCAAACTGGCTCATCCAGTCCGCCTAATGCATCATGCTGAAATGTCCCTCCAGGGACTTATTATTACACTTAGCGCGAGTCCACCCAATCCACCCCCACCCACTTGCCCTACCCCAATCCATTATTCACTTTTGCCTCTGAGTCAAATATGAGCATCTCTTTCCATATGCTGAAAAATCAATAATCGAGCTGGCAACGTCCATGTTTTCACCAGCAGGGTTTATTGACTTCCACCCTTATAGGGGATATTTTGAAATTGGTTTTCCCACTGAAGAGGACGCAGCTGCTGCAGCAGCTACGCCCTTAATATATAAAAACACACCTATTACCACAACCCGTACATGCCTCCCCAGTGACACCACAATGGTGGTGAACTTTGAAAACCTTCCTTCACACCTTCCCCCCTAAACACTCTATGAAGAATTGATGATGGGGCTGTCCAAATATGGTACAAACCCCATCATCCACTTCCTGGTCCCAAGCGGAGCTGAGCAGTTAGTGGCACCATGGGCAATGGCCACCATTACCCCCCACCATCCAACCATAGCCCAGCACATCCCACCACGTGCCCATATCCCATCTGCACCAGTTCACTTCTTTTGGCCTCATATTGACAGTGGCCGCACCGTTTGCCCCCTCTGCCATGAAGTGGATCATTCCAAAAAACTGTAGCTAAAATAAAAAAAAAGCGGAATCTTCCAAGTCCACACATGAGGCTGCACAAACAGCGTTTGAGTAGGGATTTTGGCTGCCCCCACCCCCTTTAGCTGAACGCTCAAAAATCAAAAAAACCTTTGCAACCAAAGCCTAGTCTAACTTAATTTCTCACAATATACCCAATCAGGAGCAGGTTTGGACCCACACGCAATCCAACCAATTTAACACCCCAAAACTTACCCAACCAGAACCAAGTCCCTCCAAATTCATCACGCTCAACCAAAATCCCTGGGACTTATTGGATGAACTAACTATATCTGGGGAATTGTCCCACCTCCCAACTTTCCAATAAGTTTAGAAACATATCTACCTTCAGATTTCGATGCCCCATTCCCACCCAAGAAATATGTCCCTAAACCCACTGCTACCCCATTCTTGAGTGACCATCAACTTGCCAAGGCCGCCGTGGCCTCTCATAATAGCCTCCATCTCTGTGAAGCCATGACACAATTTGTCACTGAATTTAATAAAGGGCTTTATTTAATCAGTTACCCCACCAATTTCCCTGAGGTTGCAAAAGTGGAAATTAAACGATTAAAGGAAACTGCCACCTCTGCTATCAAGAAAAATTGATGAACTGGCAGAATTTTCCCCCACCACGTGCATCACCAGAGCCAATATCACTAAATTTTCCCAGCTTCCTGATGCATGCATACAAGCTAAACACCATGTTGCCAAATTCTTGGAGGCTATACTCCAGGCCCAGATTGTTACCAAAAAAATTAACACTTTTCTATTTTTCCTTGACCCACATCCCACGGATGCCCCAACCCCTTTTCTCACAGCTTTGATCCGCCTCTTCATTCATGAAGATGAATTTAATAATCTGCCTGATCCCCCCTCCCCCTCCCCTCTGCCATGGTGTGATAAGTGGTTCACAACTGTTACACCTGATAGGTTAATTTTCCTTTTTGTTTTGATGTCTCACCACTCATTTAGGGCGTTTGGTTTGTGTTTTGGTCGTTATTTTTGTATTGGTAATGTCCATCCCCTGGTCAGCTTCCTTCAAATAAATTATATGAAATTTAAAAGGTTCATTTAGTGAAATTAACAATTTATTTAGGATATAAAAAATAACCTAACACTCTACCATCAGCAGGTCACTAGGTTTTTATTATTTTAGAGAATTGAGGAGTGGGAATTGTAGAATATTTATGATGACAGGACATGTATATTTCCTATAGTTAAGAACTTATGCACCATATCACAGTTTGCAAATTGTAGTGTGCCCTTTTTGCAGTTCATTCTATGGAAACCTTTGCTAAATATTAGGCTTCGCATCCTAGCATCATATTTAATATCAGAAAAAAATATTTTCTAATCATTTGAAAGTTCTCTGCTGGATTGACCTCAATAATTATATCTCCATCAGGGATCCAGTTTTGATCTGCTAGCTCAAGCGCAGATATGATCACATATTATCTCAATCTTTACATAAATTCTGGCCAAATTAAACATTGCATCAGATTTAAATCTTCCCTTTTTTGGGTGATCTTAACATTAAGATTGGGGGATCAGCAGATACCCAATGTTCATCAAGGGTATATCCCAGATCCACCAATTTTCTCAGCGGATATGCTCAGAGCCCTAGTCCTTTTCCCAATTGAAAGGGCATATTACCCAGTCCTTTTTAATTGACTTGTTAGGGCCCTTACATTACCTTTCCTAAAAAGACAAAGTCTACTCCTCCTTCTGAAGCTCATATTAGAGTGTAATTTTTGTGAAGTAATGGATGTTTGATAGCTGTTATGGTCAAGGGTTTGATAGTGAAAGGCGGTGGGG
>JAKSZP010018146.1:0-12263 GCA_022478985.1 Massospora cicadina
ACATACACTGTGGTCAGGAAAAAATTGTGCACATCCCCACAAAATTTTTCCCATAAAGCTGTTTGTTGGATCTCAGAAACACCCAGACTCCATATTCCACCAATGAGAGTGGTTGAGAGTGCAGCGTGTTGATGTACTGGTTACATTACGCCTGCCAAGTGAGGATTTCTAGGGAAGTGACTGCCAGTTTTTTATTTTTTTCTATTCTGCCAGTTTCTCTGGGGCATTTCCAATGTTGGAGGTCGCGAGCCTACCACCTGTGCCTCTTATCTTACTTGCCCAACTGCTCCCTAACATGGGCGCAGACTAATCTCCTCTTTGAGATTATCAAACTAGATTCAGAATTGAATTGAATAAGTTGCAAAAGCGATTGCAATAAGAGAGAAAAGTTTGTTGATTATTTACTTTATGGAGGATTGCCAATTAACTCATTGGCAATTTAGTTATATTTATCAGACAATTAAAAGTCAGATACTGTGAAAAGAGTATTTTGGAGGTAAATATGGATAGTATCAGGAAAAGACCCCAGACATTTCTTGGTGGAACCCCAAATTGAGGTAATCCATTTCACTCACTCTCCTTTGCTAAAATTCTTAATTGTTGATAGTCAGGTTGCTCTGACACTGTGGCAGAATCAGGAAGTCATTTGGAGGTCCTACCATCCAATTGGGTAAAGTATATTAAATCTTTGCCCCATGGATTCATCTTGTCTGCTATCAAACCTCTATTGGCTGTTCCAATGAAGCGAGGCGAGTTTTCAGAACTCCAATAGGTCTAACCCTCATATTTCCTAAATAGGTCTGAAGCTTATAATGAATTTCACGCTCAACTTGCTTTGATCCTCAAGTTTCTTTATATACTAAGCAGCAAGATTTTATTTAGTTCACTTCTTGACCCCCAAAAAATTATTAATAAAACCTTATAAAACTAACCCTTAGGTTTAAATTAAATCGTTTATTATTTTAGATATAAGTAGCCTAAAAAACCCTAAAAATATATATTCCCTCAGTATAGAATGATACAACTCCTGCAAATAATTGTTGGAATCCTGGGCTAAAAAGCACTAGCAAGCATCCCAATACCCTGAATTTCAAATAATAGTAGTCAATCAGTTTTTATCACCAATTGACTTGAAAATATCTTAGTTGCTGAAGCCTTAACATAGAATCTGAAAGTAACATGTAGCTTACCCTTTATGTTTTGTGGTCTGCGGTTGATGAGTAAAGGTACCAGTGCCTAAGCAGACTGCTATCCTCAAGAGGGTACTCAGCTGAAGTTGATTAAAGATTTTGGGGACATCTTTCTAAACTAATTATGAAAAGGCCATGACTCTAGTTAGCGGTGCACTCCAACTAGACAAATGAGGGTGGTCCTCATGGGTACGTCCTCAGAGGGATAATCCATTGCAACGGCTTCCAAGTTCTCAGTGAGGCGCCAACAGAAGAGTTGATCGCCAGATCCCCTTATAAATTCCCTGACTTCACAGTAAATAAAACAGGCTTAAAATAGAGCAATTACTTTTATAATTTATAATTTTTTATATTTGATTGTATATTTAGCTCTTGGAATAATAGTTTAAGGATTAATATATTTTAGTTGCAGTATATTGGCTATTAAGACTTCCACAGACTCTGTGATATGAGAGAAAAGGACAGCGGGAGAAGTTCCCTATTTATTCTAGAGATACCTTTAATTGTTGGAAGGTCAAGCACCTGTTTAGCGTTTAAATACTCAACCTGGTTTTTGAGAAAGCTTAACTGAGTAATATTCTTCATAATATTACTGTTAAACATTATTATATAAAGTTAATATCAATCAACGCGGCTGTAAAAAACTTGTGCAGTTAACTGGAGAGCTAAAGCGAGACACATACCAGAAGATTTATTTAGTACTTAATTCTCAGAGTACAGGCGCTCTAAAAGATAAAAGTTTGACTTAAGTGGCGAATTATTTGGGAATGGGCTGGTTACTGGTAAAAATTTTATGAGAATTTCAATAAATTGATCCCATATGGTGCATTCCTTAAAGAAAGGCATCATAATTTATTGAGATATGATATAAGGGCATGTTTTTATATTATTACATTTCTGGAGGAGAGCATGTATAAGTGTGTAATTCAGAAGAAGGTTGCACAGGATCTAAGTACCACTGATGCAACATGAAGGCAAAATGATAATCGCCGTCCCTTGAGATATTTATAATATATAATTAGAAGTAAAATATTTATATAAGTATCTTTTTTATTAATAGAGTTGCATTACTGCCCAGTCCAGGAATTTCTCGCTATCTTCTTCCTATACTGACTGAGTTGCAAAGCTGGTTAATCATCTCAAAATGTCCCCTTCCTTACTTCATTGTTGCAGGTCTTATATTAATCTGCTGTGGCTTTACTATCTCCAATTAGGTTTCAGTAATTTTAGTTCACAATTTTGGCCATGCAGATAGTTTTCAATTTCTTGACCTAATCAGTATTCCTCAGTAAATATAATCATTAGTGTAATTTTTGATCGATCATATTTGTTCATCTATATTTCAAGATTTCATAATGGTGGCAATTGACCACTGCACCTTATCTTAACGGACCATAATAAAGATATTTTGTTAATAATTTGACAACTGGCCAATATATCAATAGATATACCTATATCTCAGTCATATCAATTATCTGACATTTTCCTCCTTAGTGAGCAATCATATGCTGATGACGCCACATATTTTATTGGTAATTCTTAAATGAAATGTCAGGACCCAAGCTGATCATTTGTTGTCCCATCTGACATCTTATTTTCTATTACTTGACTTCTCCAACATCCCCGCTGTGGATGGTGCTCAAATAGTAAACTTTCCGTCAGGATTATCATGGGAGGCAGCTAGAAAAGCCCTTGGCGTCAAAGATGGTCATGATGCAAATGTGAGCATGCAGATCTATTTTTTGCTTTTTAAATTTAAGTGTGTCAAGTATTATACTAGGGTCATTATTATTGCTTCATTTATTATACTTTATTATTTTATTTTTTTGTTTTGTTATAATTAAATAAAAACATTATATATCTTATTTTATTCACCATGATTTTTAAATATTTCTTAATTTTATTTTGCTTACTGTTTATAAGGCCAGAAGAACATAGCATGCACTCAATTGACAATCTGACCACTCACTGGCTCCTTGATTGTATCAGCGTCAGTAGATGTTTTCTCTGACATTTTGAAGAGTCCAATCCATATGTGAGTTAATTTGTTACTTTGTCTAAACCATGCTAGTTGTTAAACAAGACAAGCTATCCTATATCAAACTACGGAAGTACTATTCTGTCATTATTCCAAATGGTGGTCCTTGGTTTTCTTAGCCAAACTAGTTAAGTACGCTTCATTCTGTAGTTTGATTATGTGGACATCAAAGTTGCCATATAACGTTATGGATCTATTCCATCTGTACCCATAAACATTAGTAGAGTAGTAAAGGCAGGGTGGGCGCCTCCCATAGATTAGCTGAAAGGGGCTTTTCCAAGTCACTGAGTAATAGCTGATGTTGTATTCATAAAAGCAGTGGCAAGGTTTGAGCTTCAGTCCAACGGTCTGTCCATTGCATGTTTTCTGATATATTCACAAAGTTTTAGTTAACATGCTTGATGGTTACGTTGGACTCATGGTGGTAGGGGGTTGTTAGTGCCCCACAGATCACTATAAACTCATTTAGCTTAGGGAGGACATACAAAGTGAAGTTGACCCTGTTGTCCATGAGTATGAACTGCAAGCAGCCGTGCTGTTGAATGATGCACTCCATTATAAATCTTTTGGCAGTTACCATCCCTAGGTCTCCTTTTGCTCATGCCTCTACCAATTTCGTCAGATAGTCTATTGCTACCATGATGTACTTTGAGCAATTTTCACCTATCAGCAAGGGCCCCAAAATCTCGATGAATATCATGTGCCATATAAACCATGGCTTCACTAGATGGTAGGAGGTCTTCTTCTGGAAGAGCTTCTCTACCTGGCATTGATGGCAGCAGGAAATCGTTTTTAATGTTGAAGTGCATTCTCTCTTAATAATATTGCAGATGAAGAAATTGTAGCATTTTTTTGTAGCCTTCCATGTCCTTATGCCTTGTGTGCATTCATGCGAATGTCTATCAATCACAGGACCTGGTAATATCTAAGGTAGAACCATCAACCTATTTGTATAGCTCACCATATTTCCTGAAGTTATCAGCCCTCATCCTGTTTAATGCTTGGATAACTTGGGATGGTTTTTTTTTCATACTTGCCACTGATCATATTTTAATACATTAAGTCAGCTTGGCCTAAAATATGATGACTGTTGTTAATCATGATAAACATTCAACATTTGGTGCTTCATGACAGATGGTAAATTATTTTGAGCCATATGCTTGGAGCTTGAGAGCTGACCATGTGAGGCGCCCCTCTTGCTCCCAAAGATTCTGTAATCAATGCAAGGAAACGTGGTCGGTCACTACTATGAATTTTACTGCATGGAGGTACACTTAAAACTGTTTGTATTCACAAATCACAGCTAAGCACCCCTGCTCAGTCATGGTGTAGTTCTGTCCATGGCAGTTTAGACTTCTGCTGCTATAAGTGATGGGGTGCTCCACGACGTTGTCATTCCGTTGTGATATTATTTCTCCTATGGTGGAGAAGGAGGCATTAGTCTGTACAATGAATTCTTCTTAAAGTTTGAATATTGGGGCACTGGGGCGTTAATCGACGCCATCTGGAGAGTTCTAAAGGCAATTTGGCAAAATTTCTTCAAGTGAATGTGGCGTCCTTCCTCATAAATTTAAAGAGTGAGTCCCATTACAGATAAGGTTAGGAATAGAGCGTCAGTAGTAACTGTCATGCCTAAAAATACTTGAACATTGCATTTTCTGACTGGAGAGTCCATATTATGATGACTTCTAGCTTGGCTGTCTGCGGCCTGAGTCCTTTGGCGTCTACTATGAACATTAGGTATTTTAGCTGTTCCTTGAAGAATTGATATTTGTAGGGATTAATTTTATGTTGGCCACTGAAAGTCAGCGGAACACCAACTCTAAATGCTCTGAAAATTTCCATTGGAAGGCTTTGTTGTTATTGAGGTAAACAAGAACGCACAATAATTTTTGTCTCCTAGGATGGTGTCCATGGCCCTCTTAAACGTAGCTGGGGCATTGCACAGCTCCTGCGCCATTTGACTGGGCTATAATAAACCCTTAAAGCTAATATTGTGCACTTCTCTTTTCTAGCTTCTGGTAGCTCAATATTCCAGTAACCTGAGATTAGGTCCATAGTGGAAAGAAAATGAGCGCCGCCCAAACAGTCTAATGCGTCATCAATCCTTAGAATCGAGTACAAGTATTTTTTGATGATGTTTTAGAGTTTTTGGTAGTTGATTACCACTCAGTTGGTACTATACTCTTCTTAATGATTAACATGGGGGAAGCCCAGGGTCTTTTAAATGGATTCAGCATCTATTGCTTCAGTAGCTTCATATATCCTTTGGAAACTAATTCCTCTGCAGCTTGGGAATGGCGGATTAGATGGGATTAGATGTGAATGTGATCCCCAATTAACCAAGTAGGTGGACAACGCTGCGAGCGCATTCAAAGTCATATTCATCAGTGGCAAAGATCTCTCAGTATTTTCTGAATAGCACTAAAACACAATCCTTTTTCTTCTCTAATAAAACCATATAATTTTCTCTTATGACCACGGCCAATATGCTGACTAAAGTTTCTTTGCAGAGATCAAACTATTCTAGTGATCCAAATTTGTGTAAACTGTGGACTTCATTGATGGGAATTAATGTAGATACGCTATCAAGTGTGCCCCTGGACCATCAGCATCTCATTCTGCAAATATGCTAGCAACTGTTTTATCTCTCCATAACCTGGTAATATCATGTTCAGGGCCACGTGGGTTTTGAGGCGAGATTGTTGATAGGGGCAAAGACCACCCTATATAGTCCCTCTGGTATATCTAAGTCAATTTCAATTCTCACTATGACTTGGTGGCCAGTAATATTGTTATGGTGCTCACAGATCATAGAGGTAGCCCCTTATACTCGTGTTCTGGTAGGGAGGAACCTAATACTCTTTTTCAGTTGCTGGTAGCAAAAAGAAACTACTCCATCTTTTTATTCAAAGTTAACATGGCCAGTGTGGGAGGGATACTTTTGTTACGCCTCTTGAAGTAAAATAGATTGGTATCCGTTGTCTGAGAATCTAAAAATTTTTCTTAGCCATGTCAAATACCACATCAAAGCAGCTCCTGAATGCTGCTCTGATCAGCATGTCATAGTAGTGGCTGGGTGACATAATTGTTGGTCTAGATATGGTGATCAACCCAAACTGAAGATGCAGCAAACTGTATGCCCCTTCCAAAACGGTGCATTTAGATCCAGCCATCCCATATACCACACTGTGTTCTCCATTGGTTTTAAATGGTATCTTGGCCATCAACTTCGTTGAAATTATGTTAAAATGTGCGCTGGTGTCTATAATTGCGCGAATTTTAGTCTTTTCCACAAAAATATCATCGTAGGTACATTTGGAATAAGAATAACCATAAAGATTTAAACTTTGTATATTCAAGGAAAGATTTTTGTCAAGGAAGCGCATGATGTCACTTCCAATATGAGGGTATTCCTTGGTGATCATTTCTATGGGAATAGCAGCATCTACTCCTTCAAGCAATGGCAAATTCAGGTAGGGTCAGGTCTTGTCCAAAGAGTTTTGCTCTAGTATCTGGCAGGCGTAGGGCTTCTGGATTTCCAAGCGAGCCTCCTCTTCTGCTTCCTTAGCATGTGAGTGGGTCAGCACATGTACATCGTTGGAGGTTTGTTGTTACATTAGCTCGTTGGTGGAGTTTCTTGGTCTGTCATAGAGCAGCTCGTTAGTTTCAGTTGTGAAAAATGAAGTCAAAGCGTTGAAAAAATTGTCTCTTCTCTACTCTGCCATATCTTTTCCCTGTTTTTTTTTGGTTTTTCTATATGACATTGGCTTGCCACTCGGCTGGAAGTGTACTTCAAAGTATCCTCGTTGCCTGAAAGCTATGGCACATTAATTTAGAGGCATCTCATCTTTGAGCATCATTAGAAGTTCCTATCTGAGGGTTGGATGGAGGAGTATAAGCCGCCCATAGCAGGATGATCACTTGAGGGTGGCCTGGAATTTGTCATTAGCAGCTTCAATTTTTGAGTTGGGGGGTCTGAACATTACAGCTAGTCATTGCAGATATTTGACACTTTTTAGTAAGGTACGACCCCCTTACAAAACTGGGGCCATCATCTTGAAGATCTCATGGTATGTGTAAGTCCCGGTGAACGTCCTTTGGGCGTCAATTAAGCCATCTTTTCATTCCTGAGCAAGAAGATACCAAAGAGGATGGCCATACCCCTTGTTACTCAGGGCAATCTTGCTCACATGGTAGACGAGCGCTGGGTAATAGCCTTCCACTTTGGATCCCGCTTCCAGTACCCATACTCTCCTCAGCAGAACTGTTATGAGGAATCAGTGAAATCTGCGCTGAGATTGCCAAAATGGAATCAATCGCAACTAATTTGAGTGGCAATCAGCCTGATACTCAGATTTCAAATGGTCAAAAAGGTATGAAGACTGATCTATTGGCTGGAATGCCCAACAGTTGCAATTTGGTTTACATGATGTTTAAAAAAATCCCCCCCCTCCCAAATCCGTCAGGAGATCACCCCTAATGGGCAGCTTCCTGCCAGCAAATCAGGCGTTGCACCTGATGCAATGCCACTGACTGCAACTTGGCTGCCACCAAATTTTGCGATGTCAGTCTCTAGGACTAACCCACCCATTCCCAAATAGTTCACCGCTTAGGTTGAACTGACCGCAACTCAGCCCACCGCCAAATTTTGTGATGTTAGTTCCCAGGGAACTAGCCCGCCCATTTCCCAAATAATTCGCCGCTTAGGTCAAACTTGCGGAACCCAATCCTGGTTTGTTTTCCCTCAAAATAAATGACTATTTAATCAGGCACATCGCACTGAGAAAATTGTTGGTTGATTCTCCTTCCTTAAATTTTCCAATAAAAACAAATTACCCAAAATCCCGTTTTTATCTGTTAAGAATTAAGCTCCCCTTCCAGTTCCATATTTCGTTGTACCAGCAGCAGTGCCTCTGGCATTTTGGTTTTGCCACTTGGATGTCCTGGCATCCAGGCTGGCAGGCCAGTCTAATTCCTACTTGCTGTTCTCCTGACAGTATGGTTTCACTGCCTAAGTTATTGCAATCTTAATGTTGGCCTTATATAATATGATTACTCCTACTGATACATAGCTTCTAATTGAATCGATCATCAAACTTAGTCAAGGGTTCAATAGGCTGAAACCCAATTTGTCAAGAAGTCAGTTTTCGTTGAGTCATTTCTTCTATGCCACCAAACAGTTGTAGCACCATGTCCTTGACTTCCTGATAGGTGACATCTCTTTCTTTTTAAATAGCAAATAACCTGGTCAGAACTCTTGACATCTAAGGTGGATATCAGTAGCTTTACCTTACAATGGTCCCAGCTCCTTCTTTATAAAATTAGAAGCATTTTAAAATTCTGCGCATGTTACCATTTCAATTTAATAGAGAAATCTTATTGACGCGAACACTCTCATTCTGATCTAGGGGTGAGCTGCATTGACTTCTTCCTGGTGGTACTTAATGGGTGTGTACATGGGTTGGGGCAGAACTCAAGTCTACTGCGGTCTTTTGTGGTGTAACGGGTTTCTCAGTCAGTATTATGGCGACTATTAGAGGGATCTCTCTATGAGAGGCAAAGTATTCATCCCCAGAGCCATCACTTTCCATATCCCCTGTTTTCTTCGCCATCTTAATTAACAAAGAGTTCTTTGATAATTTCTTTAGCCTTTCTCTGACTGCACTTACAACGCCATTCCTTGGCATCTCATTTAAGTTCAACGATCTTGTGTTGCAAGTTCCGCCAATATTCCTTTTCAGCCTTGTTAAATCTTGGTGTATAGGCTTGATTCTTCCAAGTCAGTTTGCACAGGGTATTAGCCACTGAGCAACCAAATTGGATGATATGAAGATTGATGACTTTTATAAAACTCAATAAACTATATATATGGAGTAATCTCCTTATTTTGACCTTTATTTAATATAAATCGCAGACTTATCTGCAATCACTTAATCACTGGAAAGACCTCCTCCTCAGTCCTCCTTATGATTCTTTATAACTCTGTTCCCCAGCCAGATGCACCCTTGGCTTGGTAGTCTTCTATTTGTCTTCCCTTTTCTAAAAGCTCTCATTTTTATTGAATCTTAGCGTAATTCCCCTTGATTCGCCAAATGATTGATTTAAAATCAATTATTTATCATATACTTTTTACCATTAATCTCAAGACTAATATCAACTCATACTCCGATCTGCCAATATAGGTAGTGTATTATCCAGTCATATCAACTTCCTAACATTACCCCCCTTTGACTGGATGATAGGTTCTTACTGTTTATATGCTCAAACAAGCTTTATGTGAACTCAGTTGATATCTGACCCCTCCTCAGGTTCCTTAATAGTGTAGACATCTATTCCATTCTTCTCAATTATCTTGAACAGCCTGGCCCAGATGTTGGAGATTTATTTTTCGCCCAAACCGTGCTGGTTGTGGAATAAGACATGGTCTCCTACAGTGAACATGAAGTCCATTACATCACTTCTGATTGGCTGCTTGATTGTGAATCTTATTGGCCAAACTAGTGGAGTAGGCTTCCATTTGCAGCTTGATCAATGTATCCATAAGAGTCTTCAAATATCACTGAGGGTCCACCTCACCAGTATCCTCTACACATGAGTAAAGCAAGGGGCAGAGCTGGATGTTGACCATACAGCAGTTGGAACAGGCTCTTACCAGTGGATGAATGATAACTGATATTATATGCGAACACAGTTGTAGGTGAAGGGCACTCCATTCCAAGGGTCAATCCTTTACCAATTTATGGAATATGTTCACTAGGGTTCCGTTGACCTGCTCCACCATTCCATTTGATTCCAGATGATAGGGGGTGGTCAAGCCCCGCAGATCACCATCAACTCATTCAGCATGGCAGAATATTGCGAGAAGTGAAATTGGTTTCATTATCCATTAAAATGAATTGTGGGCAGCCATGTCGCTGTATAACACACTTCATAATAAACTTGGCAGTGGTGATTGCGCCCAATTAACTAATGGCCCAGGCCTCCACTCATCAAGTCAAGTGATCGATGGCAACGAATATATACTTGGATCAATTGGCGCTAGTTAGCAGAGGTCCCACTACATCAATGGAAACAGTGTGCCAGGCGAACTGAGTTTAACCAGCTGGTATGTGGTTTTTTGTGGAATGGTTTCCACTTGCACTGATGGCAAAAACAAACCCTTTCCAATAGTTAATCCTTTTTTATAGATTGGGGTCACAAAACTCCAGCTTTTTGCAATCCCCCATGACCACACCCAATGAGCATCCATAAAACCCAGGTCTGGTGAAGGTTTAGGAAACTAAACTCTGTTTTTAATCCCTTATATAGTTCTCCCCCAAAGAAAATTTAACTCCCTGAGCCCATTAAACCTTGATCTGCGGCGCTCTCTTGGTTTTGTTCACCACCATCTTCTCATACATTATTCAGCTAAATCTGCATGATAGGACCATTGGCACTGGAAAGCAATCCCATTTTTATGTTTTTCCCGGGTGGTGTATAATCTCAAATGTAAACCTGGGGCTTCAGGCCCAAAATTTTCCCCTTCAGTTCGAAAATTCTGCAACCAACCGGAACTGGGATATCTTGGAATAAAAGAGATTACCCCCAAAATTTTATAAGTGTAACCCCCCTAAAAATTCCACTGTAAGGAAGTTCCTTTTGGCAGTTTTAAAAAATTACGGGCTTACGAGTTCCATTTTATTTGAAATTCAGGGGAAAATTCCCAAAAGGGGGCTAAAAATTCGCAACAAAAAACCCCCAAAAGGGTTTAAGGCCCCCCTTTTTTTTTCCCTCAAAGTTTTTTAAAGGGGGAAAGTGGCATCACAGTGGAAGGAAAAATTTTAAAACCCTTAACCCTTTATTTCCCTTTTTTGGGGGTCAATGTAAACCCTTTTGGAAAGTTCTAATGGAGGGGTAGGTGGCTTTTGGATTTTTTACCCCCGGGGGACCGAATTGGTTGTTATGTATTTATATTTAAGCCCTAAATGGGTGGATGGATCCCTGTTTAGGGAACTGCCTTCACGAAGATTTCCATTTTTTTGGAAAAAAGGCCTTCCTCTTGGCCTACAGTTTTTTGACTGGCCCGGGTTTTCGGGGTGGCTCAAAGCGGGAAAAATTTGGGAAAAAAGCCAAAAGAGGAAAGGGGAAAAATTGGGTTTTTTTACTGAATATTTTTTTAAAATTCAAAATGTTTTAATAATTTATAGGGTCTTTGGGAAACTCGTGCCTTCAGGATTTTTGGGCCTCACCCAATCAGGATTTTTTATAACCTTCGGGAAAAAGGCCCCCTTTGAGGGGTCCTCAATGGATATTTTTCCCCCACCTGACTGAGAAGGAAAAAAAGCCCGCTCCAGTGACTCGGGCCCAGGTAAGGTTGATCCGAAAAAGTTTTTCTTGGCGGGGTTTGATGAGATTGGCAGGCCAGTTTGGAAGAGGGGAAATTTTGAGAAAATTTTTTATCCCAAATCCCAACAAGGCCCCCTTAAAGGGCCCTGTCGGAGGGAAAAAACCCCGGAAACTGACCATGCACTCAGTTTAAAACAGTCCCTTGTTGGGTATTGCAATGGGTATTTAGACTTCACCTTGTGTATAAATTTAAGGGGCCCCGACCACCGTACTTAAACTTGTTCTGTTGGGCCCCCCAGGGGAAAGATGATAAAAGAGAATGAGGTCACCTAGTTGAAATTCTGGTAAGGAGGGTCATCTGGGATTCGATTGGGGTGTCTCTCTTCCAGTGGGAAAAAACAATGCCTTTATGGTTGGGCTTGGAGCCAGACAATTTTATTGGCAAGGGCCCCCATATTTAAATCGGGGTTCTTGGGGTGGAGGCTTTGAACGGGGGGGGGAGCTCTGGGTGGGCTGGGGGCCCCCCCTACAGGGCTTCAAATGGGGACATTTTGATAACAAGTGGTAACACCCGGTAAGCAACAGGGCGCTGGGCAAATAATGGTTCCAGCGGGGGGGATCCAAAGGGGGCCAACTTCCCAGGTGGAGAAAAGTTCCATTAGCCCTTTTCCCCCCCCCATTAGTGGGAAAGGGGGGTAGGGAGCGGG
>JAKSZP010018147.1:0-12228 GCA_022478985.1 Massospora cicadina
TGTGCATGGGCAAAGCAATTGCTGATCTCACCCCATCCATGGGGATTGAGGAGGATTTAACCCAAATCCCACACACCATTTTCGTTGAAATCAATGGCAAAACACCCATCCATTCAGGATCACAGTGGACAGTTTACCTCCCATCTGCACATTCTGTAGCACTTTTGGCCACAAGGCCCACACCTGCCCCATCAGGAGGGCGTCACTTATCATAAAATTGTTTCAGATTTAATGAGATGTGCAGAAGCCACTATGAACTGACAATAGATACCAAGGCAGCCTTGCTGTGGGGAGTGCAAGGCTGCTACATCCTAATAAAACCAGTGTCCCCACAGGAGTGGAAGAAGGCCAAGCATGCCCACAAAGCGGCGGCCAAGGAGGCGGCCAAGACTGCTTCCACAATCATGCCAGCCCAGCTATAGGAGGACATGGAGACTTTTGTGGCAAAAGCAGCTCGTGAATCCCATGACCAATCAAATTGGGACGCCCAAGCTGATTGGGCCACCCAAGCTGAACACCTGATGGGCAAATCAGTTTCACCTGACCAATGCGCCTAAGCATCAATTGGGACTGAGTTGGTCACCAACAATCCTGCTGATATTCCATCTCTAAGTGATGGTGCACTGCAAATGCATGCGCCACAAAAAACTTATCCTGCAGCGGGGAAAAAAGTGAAGGCAAAAGCCAACATGAACCCCACTGCTAAAGCTAACCACTCCGACAATTACTCCATAGCATCATATTCCCAAGGCGCCAAAAAGCGCCATGAAGAAAAAAGAAGGCTGAAGGGCTTGGGTGCCCTTCCCCTCACACCTAAGTTGTGATGGGGGGAGCCTTTACTTTAGGGACATTGAACATCACTGGACTCAAGGCCTCTCCATCCTGGGCTAAGAAACCGAGTTTTTTAAAGAATAATTTACCTGTGGACATCCTGGCCATTCAGGAAACCCACTGTCTGCGCGGTACTGAGAATCATGGAAAACCATGCTCCTCCCTTCCCTCTCCTTTTGGTCTGAGCACTGTGGGGTGCTAGTTTGAGTGAACAAAAATTTTATATTTATTTCATCAATTTCATACCTAAATGGCTGCATCCTTGTTGTCACCTTTTCATGGGATAAAGTGCACGCTATTGTCAACATTTACGCCCTGACCTGTGCATGTGAACGTCAGAAATTTTTCTCATTGATAAATTCCCTTCCATTGCCCCCAACCTGTTTGTCATTGGAGACATGAACTGCTGGTTGAGCCCATCCACAGACCGCTGGCCCATATCACCTACACCCCCACAGGGACACGTTGAACTACGCAATCTCAAAGCCACCCTAGGGTTGGTCAATACTTTGCCACACCACGCTCCGCTACTCAATAACATGTCACGCCCCCATGTACACAACTGCCAGTTAAGGTTCATGTCCCGCATCAACTTTATCCTTGCATTGTTGAAATTTTAAATCCAAATTTCCCAGTTCACCATGACAGAAATCAATTTCTCTGACCACAGGATGGTATTGATTTCCTTCTGTTTATTCAACCCAGCAGCTCAGGCTCCAAAATGGTGCAAACTTCACCCTGCCAAAATTGTGTCACCACAATTTTCCTCGTGGGTGGAATCTGTGACCTCAGCTCCAGAGTTTTTCACACCGTTTTGTGCAGATCCAATTTCCACATGGTCTAACTTCAAGGCGAGCACAATCTGCCAGGCTCGCCACCTTTCTTCCTGTCACTCACAAGCTGCCTCGGTGGTCATTTCATGCACTCTGGCAGAGTTGGACCACCTGGAGTCCAACTTCCCTGCCATGGACTACAGCCCAGCCTGGGGCCATAAGTGGGCAGAAGTGGCTGCCCACCTTAACGCTCTGGTGAGATAACACAAGCATTGGGTTTGTGTTCATTATAAGGCTAAACACATTACAGCGGGTGAAACATGCTCCACTTACTTTTTTCAAAAATTCTTTGCACCATGCCAGAGTTTGGCCTGCACACAGGTGCAAAGGCCAGAAAACTCTTTTAGAAGATAGGTCAGCCAAAGTGGCAGTCAAGATACAAAACTATTACTCTGAACTGTACCAATATGGTCCAATTCAGCTGGCTGAAATGGCAAATTTTCTCAATAGTGCACACATCTGCACTGTTTCCCGATTCCCAGAGTTGATGAATTTAATTACTCTGGATGAACTCTGGTCCGCCGTTTGTGGTGCACCATATAGGAAATGCCCAGGTCCAGATGGCATCCCTTATAAGTTCTATAAGAAGTATTTCAAATATTTATCCTCCTTGCTGCTTGCCTCTCTTAACTAATGCCTTCTGGAAACGCACCTCCTACCTGGAGGGCAAGAGGCCTACACAATTACATTATACGAAAAAGGGGATAAGCTGGACTTGGCCAACTGTCGCCTCATTTCTCTCACTAACACAGACACAAATTTTTTTACTAAAATCATGGCTAACCGTCTAGGGGTTGCTGCCTTTGCTCTCATCTCCCCTGAACAATTCGGCTTCATACCCAAAAGTTCAATTTGGGACAATATACACACTGTAGCCAACGTCTGTCAATCTGCGGCTTCTGGAGCACTTGTATTTTTAGACCAGCAGAAGGCATATGATAGAGTCAACTGGGATTACCTCAGAGCCTGCCTCCAAAAGTTCCGCCTCCCCCCTCGCTTCATCAATTGGGTGATGTTGCTAACGGAATCCGCCACAATGGCTGTGCGTGACCCTGGCTATCTCACAGATGTAGTCCGCCCTCAAAGGGGACTGCGCCAAGGGGAACCTCTTATCCCACTCTTGTATACCTTCAGCTTGACCCAATTCTTCGCAATGTGAACGCCCACCTTAATGGGGTCCATGTGCAAGGTCAAACCCCTGTCAAGATGTTGGCGCTTGCTGATAATTGTGTGGTTGAGGTGTCTAACAATCATGATGCATGCACGCTTGAAGAAAATATCCAGGTTTACTCGAGGGTAAGTAATGCTGAACTCAACGCCTCCAAAAATGAAATCATTCTCCTTAGTCAGTATCAAGCCCGCTGGTGCCCCAGCGCCCTGTTTCCTACCCGCCTCATCAGCTAGTGCACAAGTTAGATTGCACTTCCCGCCCCACACCGCCTAGATTGTGCTCCCCTTTGTGCCACGCCCCACCATTAGCCCTATCCTCCATTTGGGGGTGTGGCTGGAGGCAGGTGGGTACGCCTCATTGGTGATGGAAAACCATATACTAGACAATGTGACGAAATAAATAGCTTCCCTCAGAGCCCGTCAGACTTCCCTTACAGGCAGGGTAATACTAGCCAACTCTATGCTCCTCTCTAAAGTTTGGTTTGGGGCCCATGCCATCGCCTTTTCCCAAGTTTCTTTAAATCACTATACGCCCTTTTGCAAGGGTGGCTTTGGTTGGGCCGCCCACTGCCGGTGCACCTGGATGTCATGTTTGGCCCTCGCCATAGTGGTGGTATGTGTAATGGTCAGAAATATCCCAGTTTCTGATTGCCATCTTACCTTAGGTTTGACGCAATTCACACCAAACGTCCAGTGTGAGCTGGACTCTCAAGGTAGTAAACCTCAGAATTAGGGAAATTTGGAGTGAGAAAAAGATGAAATAGGTAAGTGAGGTTGCAAACCCCAGAATTAACCTTATTTTATTTATTATCAAATAAAAAGTCGCTGACAAACAGGATCAAATAATCTGATGCCGCGAACACACCAAGGAAAAGACAGGATACCTGAGGGAGATCAAACCCTGAAAACCCAAGTTTTTGTTGATGCGACAAAAACTTGTTGTGCGTGGATCATCAGGTAAGATAAGGTAAGGGTGGCCCTGAGGCCACCAGAGAGAAAGAGAGAGAGAATTCTGATTGAAGTTTGGAATTGCGCGGGCTCAACCTTAAAGGTCACCCTTCTGGGGCCCCGCCCAAACCATTGATTAGGCTCACAAGAGCCTAATTAATAATTCAGGCGAGGCACAACCCAGTGCCCGAACCCAACAAACACCAAAAATCTTTTTAAATGAATTGATTCAGATTTGGAAAATCTGAACCCAATTTGAAATGCAACGAATGGCTTAATACCATTCGTTACAGTATGGGCCTGCTCAACTTTGAGGCTCATGCAGCCAAGATCCTTGGCACCTGGATCGCTGCCATTACTAACCCTACAATTTCAGCCCAACACTGGTCCCACGCAGCCCGCTCCAACTTTGCCCATGCCCTGGGCCTCAACAATCCGTACCACCCACACTCTCTGTTAAAGTACTTTGGCTCACACCCTTCAGCAGCAGGACCACATGGGACGTCGCTCCACTTCAAAATGATCCTCCTCTCCATGTGGAGCGCTGAGTGGAGGATTCACATTTGTGGGCACACCGCCCAGAGAGGATGTCCCTCTCCTTGGTTCACCCAGGAGGTACAGGTACTTCCCATTCTGAATGGAGTGATACCCATGCGGCCCCCTACCTTGTCCAGGGTGGACTACCTGGACATGATGGACATCCCCTACCCCATTGATACCCATAAAGCCATTTGGAAGTACGCCTATCACCCTCTTCTTCAGCCACATATTTGCTTCCATGTATGGCACTGCTTGAGATTGGCATATCATACTGCCAAACGCTCTAACGTTGTGAACTCATCCTGTGTCATGTGTGGCCAGTACAGAACGCTGTTTAACCGCCTGGAAAAGCGCCCTCCATCTAAAGTGATATGGCGTGAGGTGCAACATATGCTTCACCAGGATCAGGCACAGCACTTCAGTCTGTCTAAGGACATGTTTGATTTATCCATGGCCTCCCCTATTCCACCCTCCCTCTGTGCCTTGGTGGTCGCAATCTCCATGTAGAATATTCACATGATTGTATTGGATGCCATCTCAGGCTCATTCTCCACCCTCCAAGAAGCTGTACGCCAGTTCTGGTTGCACTTAGTGGACCACTTTCATGCGTGGATGTTTGGGTACCTCCCACCACATCGCCACCAGTTGGTCTCATCCCGGTTCCTGGTTTAGTTCATCAATTCAGACCCATTATTATATATGTGCTCAATAGTGGCGCCCGCCCCTGCACACGTGTCCCCCACCCTATCTTGGCGTTCCCACTGGCAACAGGAGATAGAATTAGCTTCTATGGGGTGCCCTCCTCTAACTGGAATTTCATTTTCTCTGTGTCTTATTGGAAGTGTCTGTCCCCTGGTTGGCCTTTCCCAAATAAAATTAATTTAAAATTTAAATATCAACTTGTCATAACCTTTTTTGCAATAGTAGCTTAGGTTGTCACACTTAGTAATATTTTACCTAGGGTAAAACGCCCTACCAAAGCCAATCACAAGAAGCCCTTGGAGTGCCATCTAGTACTAAAAAAGAAGCCCTTGGAGTCAATGCCAGAACTCTTAAGGGACACAAATATACTCTTTAAGGTCATTGACTGAAAATGGGTTCTGGCTTTGCCAACAAGGGCTGAAGTAAATAGCAATATAGAGGTAAGAAATCCAGCAAAAGTGACTTGAAATTCAAAAAAATCAGCTATGGAGTTCTAATTTTTAGTCAAAATCTTAAAAATTTTGATTTTTCTAAAAAACCTTTTTGGCGTGGATCAATTTTTTTATTGTTTTAAATCTATTGCAGACCTTCCCTTATATATTGATACCCAAGATGAGAACTGCACTTGCTTTTCTCAGATATAAAAATAAATTTTAACAAAGTTTTTGGGATAATCTTCTTAATAATCCATACTTTCAAGTATCTTTTTATCAATAAACACCAGTCAAAACCTTCCATGATGGATGGAATCTGCTTTAAGCTCTGGTATGACCCTCCCCTTTGGCGTAAGACTGACCATATGCCATGGACTATTCCACTGAGTCCACTACATTGTATTTTGCTACTTTCTGCTGCAGTACCTACCCAAACACCTCCAACTCTTGGTCTATCGTCTCTGATAGTTTGTGTCAGTTTGGTCTGCATTTTTTTACAAAAAATTTTATGGAAAAAAATAGAAATTTCCTGGGACGTTGCTTCCTCATTCTTGACCATTTTACCCTATTTTGGCACCTTTTGCCTGGCACTCTCCCTCTTGTGACCTCCTGCGTTCCATTTTCCAAAACATTAACTGATAAAATCCTCAATTTTATTATGAGTTTCTTCTCCTGTTGGGTGGTTAGAGTCAGCTCAACTCTCTCAGAGTTGTCCCTTATAAGCAGTTCATTAGATGTTACTGATGTATCATACCTGTAATTGGTTTTTACCTTTTTTAGAGGGTGTGCTGAGGGTGTTACGCAGCTCACCCCACTCAAGTAGCTCATACAGTGTGCAGTACCCTCCACTACCTGTTTTAACTTATCCCATTCTCATAATTTAAAATTTAAAAAATAGATCTTCAGCACGTTGACCAACCTTGGGGTTCACCATAAGTCTCAAGGCAAGGACTTAGCTGAAATTTTCTCTTCCAGCTGCTGCTTCATGAGATTTCAGAGTGAGCTACCAATGGTTACTCTACGCTTGTGAAACTAATAGATCCCTCCTGAATTTTCTCCCAGCGTTAGAAACCTTTGTTAAGACCAGCAAGTTCCCCCTGCCATCTTTGAGGAATACAACGCCTTTTTCTACTTGGCCCAAGAATACCTATATATATGGCACAGTACTTGTGTCTGTTCCAATAAAAGCATCATGGCTGAAATCTCTTTGTATTTTAAAATTGGGCCTCCTCCATAAATACCTGGATGACACTGGTGCTACCCTTAGCACATGGGATAAACCTCCCCCTCATCTGGGACGTGCTCCATCCTTGCATTAATGCTGTACCACAGCATCTGCGCTGTAAAACCTAAATGTACCACAGAGCATTCAAATTATAGAACTTGACAACTCTAATTCTGTTTTGCACTTTCAGGGAACCTATTGTAGTATACCTGACGCCAGTCAAGGTTTGGATCCCATTGTAACTTATTCTGCTGAGAGCCTGTGTGGGAATTTATATTGTTACATTATCCAGCTTGAAAATTATCTAAGCTTCAATTAATTTAAAATAATTGGTTCACTTATTTAATTTAGCTTATTGATTAAGCTTTGAGACATTGATCAATTATGCCATCTCTTCAGCGATAATCACTAGTTAAATAGTTAATCATAATTTTCATAGGATCATATCTGATGATAATTATGGTTATAATTTCATTGAGGATTGTTGCTGAAAATTTGGAGATGATTAAATTGACTCAAAATGGGTAATTACTCACGGGAAATCGTTGGTTTTGGTAGCCAACATGTGGGCTGATATGAATGGCAATTTAATTATGCTATTCTTCATGAATATCAGCTGGAATATTTCCAAAAATTGAACCAATATCTCTGTTGGACCACCAGGGGAGAAGCTCTGGTGGCACAACTGTCCAAAAGGGGTGCTTCAAAGTTCACTCTCATGGGTAACCTCATGACTTATTTTTGCTCCTAGATAAAAACTCTATAATCAAGAATTTTATTAGTAATAAGCAAAAAAGGTGTTTTATTTAGAGTAATCAAGCACTATTTATAATGCTTGAAAGGGAAAGTAAAATAAGAAGGATCTTCAGGGTAGAGTCATGGGACCTGTAGGAAAGTCCCAATACTGAGATCAGTGGAAAACTCCGCTTCACATGACTTAGGAAATGTGGATGTAAATATTTCCTGAATTTGGAGTAATTTAGGTAAAGCCCCAAATTCAATATACCAGCTGTTAATAAAGGTTTGAACCCCATTCTCAAACTTATCAACCCATTTGGGATTCATGCCCCTTGAATGAAGGTAATGACCCTTCCCCTGGACAAGGCTTTCACCTAATCCAGGGAGAATCCTGACAATCTCTTTTCTGTCGGCTAGGCATTTCCAAGACCATCATATATATCCCTTTTTGTCATCTAGGCGTGCCAAGACCATCATGGATATCCCTTTTTGTCAGCTAGGCATGCCAAGAATATTGTGATTACCACAAATACCCATAACACATGTCCTTAATCATTTTACCCTATCAATGTCCCTCACTTTAATAATAATAAACACCTTAGAACTTTGAATACTTTATTGTTTTCAATTGTTGATTGTTTACTTCAAAGTGAAGTTGTGAAGAAGTACTTCCTGTCTTAGTGTCAACGCCAGAGTGAGGCTGAAGTCACCTGAACCTTTATATTGCCAGAGTAGGGCTGAAGCTACCCATTTATCTGAACTTGACTAGACCATATGTCTTCATACAATTAGCAAATTTGTATTTATTCCCAGAGTCAGTAATTAAGCAAACCTATGCACCAGTGAAAACACCCCGGATTTTACAGCCTAGCTGTAATGGTCACCTCTGACCTAACCATTGAAAGTCCCACTCTGTATTATCCCAGTACCATTTAAAATCAGCAATGAGCTCTCTGGAAGGTGAAACTGAAACCTCTGTCATAGGTAAGGGTCTCCTCACTACTGGCCCTGCACTTCCACGCTCTAAGAAGTACCCCTTGCTTTTGTCATCAATAGCAGAGGGGGTTAGTAAGTTTAACATGCTTGGTTCAGAGCATTTACTTTCCTCTAGCCATGAACCCTCTGTTGCCATTTTAGAACCTATTCCCCCTGTCCAATCTGTTGTCCCAGTTGGCCAGTTTGAACAGCTCTTTCCAATTACTCCAGTCATCTTTCTTGGAGGACTCTATCCAGAAACGGGTAGATGTCCATGAAAAGATGATTGGAGACAAACTTGCTATGTCTGACCCCTCCAGAAGCTTGGTCGTCCTTATTGATGTAGTTTACTGCAATAAAGATCTCCCTCCCGCTAAGCATAGAGCGTTAAGCTTTCCCACTCCATTAGAATCCTGTAGGCAACTCACTGGGAATGCAAATTCACACACTGTTGAACCCCCAGTGAATATTTTCACCTATACTCTACCCTCTGGTCTTGAATGCTTATCTCATCATACTTGGCTCCATAAAGAATAAATTCTCCTCTGCATACTTCTTGTCCATTGCCACTTTCTCCTCTTCTGAGAAGGATTTCCAGAGCTCACTTTAGTGGATAATGGCGCTACTAAAACTTCATCTGTCAAGAGAAGGCGGATGTACTGGACCTTCACATAGGGTTTCTCAGTTTGTGAAAGGTAGGGCATCTAAAACCATCCATATAATGTGTTATCAGCTGTTCCCTTTGTTGCAGGCGATGAGCACTTTGAGGAGAGCTTCTACTGAATTCAAAACCTCCTATACCCTGTTATTTTGGGTGTTAGCTGGTGGCAAAGATTTGATATCTTCACCAATCTCATGGACTCCACTCTGCATTCAAAGTTGCCTGAAGGAGTTACAGTTACCATCTCTTATCATGATAATAGTGCCAAGGCGCTCCCAAGAAAATGGAGCCCCTCCTTAAGTTACCCTAGCCTCTATTAATATGAGTGTCACCCCTACTCTTGCACTTATACTGCCTGAGTGCATCAGGGGTATGCCGGCATGTTGATCCCTCTAAGGTTTGCCCGCTCCCTGATCACACCAGTTTGACTTTGAATTCAAGTTGACCGTTGACCTTGCCAAGATATACTCTCCCATCTATCCCTTGTTCTTAAGGGAG
Source organism: Massospora cicadina (assembly GCA_022478985.1). Classification (NCBI taxonomy): domain Eukaryota; kingdom Fungi; phylum Entomophthoromycota; class Entomophthoromycetes; order Entomophthorales; family Entomophthoraceae; genus Massospora; species Massospora cicadina. The sequence goes on from JAKSZP010018147.1 coordinate 9,556, forward strand.
GAGGTCACATTGAACATTTGGGTTAACAATATGCTCTTCAAGGGTCAAATCTTCAAAAAGGCTTTGTCGATGTGTTCACCTCTCCTATTTGTGAAAAAATCTGATGGCTCCCTCAGTTACTGAGTTGACTATGACAATATAAACAAAGTGACAGTACCTGACCCCCATCCGCTCCTCCTGGAGCTGCAGATCGCCTGCTACGTGGAGAAGGCTAGGAATTTCATCAAGATGGATTGCCTTAACACCTTTAACCAGATTTATATTAAATGAGGCCAGGATTGGTCGACCTCTTTTTGTACTTGGAAAGCCATCTACCATCTTGGGTCATGATGTTTGTTTTGAATAACGCTACCGCCTGCTTTCAAAGATTTATTGACACTGTCTTAGGTGCTATTATGGGAATCTGCGTGATAGCATATGTAGATGGCATACTGGTATTCTCTCCAAAAGTAGAATCTCACGCCCAATACCTTGTATCAGTTATGGAGTGACTTGCACAGGCAAACCTTACTATCAAAGTTAGAAAGTGCGAGTTTTTCCAACCTAAAGTAGAGTTCTTAGGAAACATTATCTTCTCCCATGGATAAATGATTACCCCAGACAAGGAAGCATCCATCCGAAATTGAGCTACTCCTTCATCTCTCACAGAGTTTTGCAGCTTCCTTGGGAAATGTAATTTTCTCAAGAAGTTCACCCCCAGCTCTCAGAAGTTGCCGATTTAAATTACAACGTATCTGGAAAGAGAAATTTCAGTTGGATAAAAAATTGCAACGCCACGTTTCACTCCTTTAAGTCCATACTATTAACCAGTCTGGTGCTAGATCAAGCAGACCCCAACCGTTCCTTTGTTGCCAAAGATGCTTCCAAAATTTCAGTGGAAGCAGCTCTGTTGCAGGAAGGGAGGACAGTGTGGAATGTCCCATTGCTTATTTCTTAAGAGAGATGTTCCTACCACATCTCAACTATGCCATCTATGATAAAGAACTCCTTGCCGTTGTTGAGGCTGTACAGCACTGGCACCACCATTTTTTTAGTACTAGATGGCTGGCACCACCATTTTTTAATTTTTAAATTTTTAAATTTATTGCGGGGAAGGCCGACCATGGGACGGACACTTCCGAATATGACTCAGACGAGACAAAACTCAGTACCAGGTGAGGCACCCCAGAGAAGCGATGCTATCTCTTGTTGCCAGTGGGAACGCCACTTATGGGAAGGGGAGGGAACGTGTGTAGGGGGCGTAGCCACTATTGAGCACGTGTGGAGGAAGGGGTCTGATTTGATGAACCAGACTGGGAACCAGGAGGAGACCAGCTGGCGGCGACGTGGTGGGAGATATCCAAACATCCACGCTTGAAAGTGATCCACTAAATGAGACCGGAATCTGTGGACAGCTTCAGGGAGGGTGGGGATGGATCCGGCGATGGCATCCAAGACAATCGTGTGGATAGTCCACATGGCGATTGCAACCACCAGAGCACGAAGGGAGGGTGGGAGGGGGGAGGTCATTGATGAAGCAAACATATCTCTTGACAGACTGAAGGGATGTGTTTGATCCTGGCCTAACAGACGTTGGACTTCGCGCCATATTACTTTAGAGGTGGGGCACTTCTCCAGGCGGTGAAACAGCGTTCCATACTGGCTACACACGACACAGGATGAGTGTAAAGCATTAGAGCGCTCAGCTGTACGATACACCCGCCTCAGGCAGCGCCACACATGGGAACGGACTTGAGGCTGCAACAGAGGATGGTGTGCGTATTTCCAGATAGTCTTTTGGGTCTCAGTGGAATAAGGATGTCCATCATGTCCAGGTAGTCCACCCTGGATAGGACTTGGGGTCGAATGGGGATCACGCCATCATGGATGGGTAGCCCCTGTACCTCTTGTGTGAACTGAGGAGAGGGGCGGCCTCTTTGGGTTGTATGTCCACTAATACGAATTCTCCACTCTGCGCTTCGCATGGAGAGTAGGATTCGTTTGTAGTGGGTTTTGTCCCGTGAGGACCTGTGGCTGATGTGTGTGATGCAAGGTATTTCATCAGGGAGTGGGGGTTTGATGGGTTGTTGAGGCCCAAGGCTCGGGAGAAGTTGGAGCGGGCCGCGGGACCAGTGTTGGGATGGGAGTGTAGGAGCAGTGACGGCTGCAATCCAGGTGCCTAGGATCTTGGCGGCATGGGCTTTGAAGTCAAGTAGGCCCATGCCACCATGATGATGAGGGCCAAACATGACCTCTAGCCATACTGGTGGAGGGCGGCCTGACTAAAGCCAACCTTGTAGCAAAGCATACAGGGATTTGAAGAAGCTTGGGGAGAAGGGGATGGCGTGGGCTCCAAACCAGACTTTGGATAGGAGCATAGAGTTGGCAAGAACAACCCTGCCAGTGAGGGTAGTAGGGTGGGCTCTGAGAGAGGCGATTCGCTTCGTCACGTTGTCCAGTATATGGCCCTCCATTACTGCTGACGCGTATCCTCCTGCCTCCAACCACACGCCCAGATGGCGTACCGGTCCTATGGTAGGTCGCGGCACAAAGGGGAGCACCAGTGGAGCGGTGTGTTTTGAGTTAGTAAGGCGTGGACTTGGGCGAGCAGCTGGGCTGGGTTGGGAACTACTTGCTGGGGCCCAGCAGTTCTAAAACCGACCAAGGAGGATGATTTCGGTTTTGGAGGCGTTC
>JAKSZP010018148.1:0-12195 GCA_022478985.1 Massospora cicadina
TTTTGGTGTATCATTGCTCATAATTGGCCCTTTTTTCCGTTAGGAAGTATCTGGGTTTGGGATTGTTGTATCTGCATGAGCTCCCCCCACTGTGATAAGATCCATGGAGAAGGAAGTACCCACTTCAGAGCTAGATTCTATCTTGATGTTGCTTCCTCATCTGGTAAAATTTGCCAGGAATTGGGTATTTAAATTCATCACATAGAGTGTCACTGATTTTGAGTGAGCACCAATTGTCAAAATCTGAGGATCGCTTGCTTGGCAATTGTTATCCTGCACATCTATTTGGGCTGAAGTTCTGATGGCTGATCCTCTATAGTGCCTGTAGTTTATGGGATTCAAACCATCTCTTAACTCACTAGGCCTATTAAATTCACTTAACTCTTCTGGCCAATTTTGGGCATAATTTTCCCTTTATAAATTGGGAACTTCAGCTGAGGCAGGAAAAGTTGCAAGCTGTGAATCCTGAGATCCCAGCTTGCCAACACTCTCCAAAGGCAACTTTAGATACAAATTAAATAAATATGAAATAAAATAGACTTTTATTAGACTAGATTATTTGATGGTAATTTATTAGGCCAGATGCTGGTATTTATACCTCTAGGGCATCTCCTGGACACATCAGAGTACAAAATTTCAACAAATATTATTACCTCAGTTCAGCCCTTGGACTGATACAACTGAAACCTTTTCTTAAGTCTATTGGTGGCAAAATACTCCCAAAAATTGGTAGAAATTTAGGCACAAAAATTGCGATAAAAGCATGCAAAATTGACCTAAGATCTTATTGATTTGAGTTTTGTCATACTGCTGATAAAATACACCTTCTGTGAAATTCTTGCCTCCACTGAAGTAAATGACACACCCCTAATTGGGATGTCAGCAGGCCTCTTCCTTGATAGCACTAGGTAACCCCTTTTGAGTGGTCCACACAACAGCTATTGTGCCAATTATGCAGATTGACATAAAAAATTTTGCCCTAGGGCGGAAAATTGATTACATTGTTTGTTTGTTTATTTGTTTGTCCATGAGACTTTTAAATGTAACTTTGGGTCATCCCCAATTAATTTTGTATATAAATTTCTTAATATCGGTCCCAATTAATTGTGACTAGTTGACAAGGATTGGGGAAGAGATAATTGGCCCAACTGTGTGAATGTATTCAGCCTGAGCTGCTGACAGAATATTAAATTAAATTTACATTGAGCTGATCAACTTGGCCAAGTAGTTGCAGAGAAGGTTAACCTAAATGTGCAGGGATATTCCGCATGAGCTTTAGTAATATAATTAAATCCATGTAGCAATAATCAGCCTGATCCATGTTATTGTACTAGGTTTTAATTAGATTATTAGTTCAAGCATAAGGTGGGAAAATTGGCCCAATCTGTAGGTTGTTGAATGGTTTATTTTTGATCAGCCACATAATTTAACAACAGCTGTGGTCTATCTTGCAATTTCGCCATGCTCAGGACTTAGTTAACACTTTCCTAAGTGCTTTCCTTAGCCGCTGGTCCTAAATCTACCTCTGAATTATCTGCCACGAATTTGCCTCCATATCATAACTAATAATTCCTTTCTGATGCCCTTGGATGATGGTGGTGCCTCAAAAGCTGAAGTAAAATGTCATATATCATGACATAATACTAGTATTATCTGAAATAATAAGGATACATTGGCTAAGGCTAAAAGCATCATATTGGCTGCTCTCCCTGATATAAAAATACCTTGGACCAACGCTAATTAAAGGACAAGCATGTTCAGGCGTGTACCAAGGAGCCACTTGATATTTTAGACATTTTTACATCAACAGCTTTAAAAGATGCAAGTTATAATGCTAAAAATTGTTTATGACAAAATTAAACTGGAATTCAAATCACATCTAAGGTATATACTACTAAACTAGGCAATATTGACCTTCTTTACAAAACTCAAGTTTAAATAATTGATCTCTAATACTACTATCCATGATATTTTTATGTATTGGCTCATTCTAGCTTAGTACTGTGACAAGAATGGTCCAGAACTATACCCCCCATTTACTCATAGTCATTTTTATTAGACCAACTCAAATTTGGTTGACTTCTTTTATAATGAAGCTATCAAATTCTTGTCTAAGTTTTGGAACTGAACTAGCTGTAGTTTCCCCAATGAGGTGACAAACTATGGGTCATATATACTCTTGAAATTATTGCTAATCAAATATCGCTATTGTGAAGTTTGGACTACTTATAATTGGAGCTCTTCAAGCCCTAGGCCATGAGTATTAATTGTTATAACTCCTAATTGGAGTCTAACCAAGTCGTTTCCTTCTTGGGCTACCTGGAGGTTTTTAAAATTTTATATATAACATTTTGGCCATATTTGTTTTAGCACCATTTACAGTATCTTGTTTCCTTAATTTTTTAGTAGCAAATTACTGGTGATCTGTGTTTAAATTCCCTATCACCACTCTAAAATAGGGGAGTTATAGAGATTCACTTTATAGATTAGCTTTCAGATGAATAGGATACATGTGATACACAAGAAAAGGATAAGAAAAATGATTTTTCTTTTTAGGTACAATCTAAAAATTAAACCTAAGATTTCTAAGACCTTTTAGGGTCACTAATTTTAGGGCTGCCTGACTTGTTTAAGTATGATAATAGTACCCCTTTAATTGTCTAAACATTTAGAAGCCATAAGTCAAATCTGAGCTCCATTACTATTACTCTAGGATCTTTGGTAAAGCATCCCATTGAGTCTATAGATATTCTTACTATAAAAATTTATCAGGGCCATAGTTCTCAGAGATCTACTGGCACTCTTTCAGTGCTATGAAGCTACGCCTCTCAAATTTTCAAGCAAGATAGATTTTATAAAATCATAATATAGTTTGTATATATTTCATTTGGTTATTGACCCATTTAAGTCTCAAGTTTGTCAATACAAATATAATAATTTAATTTTTGTAAGCCATCTAAAGCTATTTTTAGCACAAAAACTGAAATCACATAGCTGATTTTTTAATACTATTACGTTTGCCTTTGTCTAAAAGGTTTTATTTTCAATAAGGATATTTTTACAAATTTAGTTTTATGTTTTTAGTTAATTTTGTAAAAACTAGTAAGCCATGTGAGGTATATAAGAACATTTTCCCTCTCATATTCATGCAGTCATTATCTCTTTCAAAGTAAGATGCATGAAATTCAATCTATGTTTTCTTTAATCTATTACATTGTATTCTATATATGCAACATCAAACATTTATGTGAATGTACATCTCTTTTTTAACAAGAATTACACTCATGCTAAGGTAGTGTCAAGCCTCTTCTTTGCTGCCTCTAATGTTCCCAAATTTGTTTAAAAAATGCATTCCATATTAGTTGTTTTTAGTATTAGAAAGCCAAAAAAATTATCTTTTCTTTCCTGTAACAATCAATTTAGTTACTAAGATTCGATTTGAACAGCAATTTTTGATAATCACACAGGAGAGTTGGGCGATTTTAATAATAATCTAATACAACCTGGGAGAGCATTGCATCAAGAGGTGCGCAAAACGGTGCACCTAAGGGCAAGAAACGCCCTGGAGGGGGACCAGGAACCCAAGCCACCATAAAACCACAAACCCAGACACCATCCGATTTTTTATGGTATTTACTATAAAACAAGATCAATACATGTATATCCAATGTAACCAACCCTTTCAAAGGTGGAACATGGGCTCTGACTCTACCTTGGGGATGAGTCCCCAACCCTGTGGGAGAAAACATGTGAGGCACAGCCCTCACTTTTCCCCCACGCGGTATATGTCACCACCAACAACATGGGCTGCGGCTGGATCAATATTGATTTTAAAACAGCTGAAGGAGAGGATGCCACAGCAAAAGTCTGTGTCAAAATTGCCCTTCCCGAGGGCAAAAAAAGTGCACACCACGCACACCATATGGAACAAAGCAAAAACTTTGGTTATTTCCTTTGACTCGCTCCCTACCAACCTTCCTCATAAGGTAATCAAGGAGGAGCTCTGCAAAGGGCTCATAGCCTATGGAGAAATTATTCAACTCAAATTACAACAATTTTGCCTGATGCCAACCCTGTGCACAGGCAAAGCTATCGCCATGATCAACCCATTTCCTGAAGTGGAAGATGACTTATCAAGAATCCCTTGCACAGCAGAGTTTCACTTTGCAGATGGGGGACAATCATCCACATTCCAAGTTACACCGGAATGTGCACCACCTATATGCAACCACTGCAGTTCATTGGGACACAAGGAACATGCATGCCCCGTGAAGGAGGGCTTAATGGAAGCAGATTACTGTGAGGAAACCATGGATAAAACTAACAAAAACTTCGCCAGAATGACCAATGGCCACCACCCATTCCGCTGGGGTGAAGATGGACTTTACTCCATCGTGGACCCAATTACACATAATTCAATGCAAAGTAGCACAAAAGCCTGCAAGCGGGCAGTGGCCGAGGCAGCAGTGCATGCAGAAACATCCATCGACCCCAGAAAAATTCAAGAGGATATTTTGGATATACACCAAGCCAACCAACTATAACAATATGCCCAGGTTAAAAATTTTCACAGCAATTTGACTGAGTCACCAAGCGACATCAATCATGCACACTTTGAGGAACAATTCAGCCACAATATGGGTGAAATTGTGGTGCACAACTCTCCAAATTCGAACCCCAAAATTACAGAACCCAATCAGCACCATGCATTGAACCATCATGAGACACATGCGGGAAAAGATAACACAAATTCCAAAAACTGCAATTCCCGCAAAAAATTGAGTTAGATCAAGGAGACTGACATTGTCACTGAGAGAGTTGGAGTACAGACGCAGAGCATGGCCAAGATGAGCCGCAGTGGGTTAGGGCCAGAGGGCCCTCCCAACCACTCCTGAGGCGCCATGGGCACCTCAGTGTCAATATGGACGCTAAACATCGCGGGAGCCAAGGCTCAAATGTCCCAAGCCAAAAAGCTGGACTTCCTGCAAAAACCCCTTGTAGACATCTTGGCCATCCAAGAAACCCACTGTCTACAAGGGGAAGAAAGATCCTGGTCAGCCAGGGTCTCACCATCACAATCAGTATGGACGTCTCACTGTGGGTGATCATCTGAAGTAACAAAAATTAAAAATTACAAACTCATCATAATACCTTCACAGCTGCATCCTAGTAGCAATGATCACATGCCAAGAGGAAACAATCTCGATAGCATGCATCTATGTACTGTGCACCACAGCTGAGAGAAAACAATTTCTAGAAACTGTGCCAACACTCACCCTCCCACCAGATACCATTCTGTTGGGTGACTTTAACTGCTGGGATAACCCTGACACAGACTGATGGCCAAACCCCAGGGGATGCCCACCGGGGCACATTGAATCCACATAATGAAGGCATCCCTTGGCCTACAGGATGCTCTCCCCCCAGATCACCACTCCTTCCCCACATGGCACAGCCCAACATATGCAAGGGAGCGCTCATATCAATGAGCCATACTGATCACATCCTTGTCCTGCAATCCCAACAATCAAGAATTCCCAAATTTACAACAAAAAAGTCAATTTTTCTGACCACCGACTTGTTTCAGTGCTTTTATCGCTAACCTAAACCCATGCACAGGTGTCTCCCTGGAGAAAGCTACACCCAGAAAACATAAAATTACCTGAAATATCCAAATGGTTGAACACGAGGCCACAAACCAAGAATTCACAGCCCCATTTGCTTTGGATCCCATTGTAACATGGGCATATTTCAAAAAGGAACAAATCACCAAAACCTGACATCTTGCATCACATAAGTACACCACCAATACAGCCACAATCAGGCTTACCTTGGTGGAACTGGACCACCTTGAGCTTAACACCAGAGATCCGGTTATACCTCAACTGGGGATGCAAATAGGCGGAAATATCCGCCTGCCTAAACACCCTCATCTCTGAGAACCAACACAGAATCAAAGTATCGAACAAAGGTAAGTTCATAAAGGAAGGCGAAACATGTTTGACATATTTCTTCTGTTAATTCCACTCCCGCAGCAACCAGCCCGCATGCACACAGGTCTGCAAGACCAACGGCACCATGGCAACTGACCCTGAGGAGGTCAAGGTGGAAGTATACTGTTACTACACTGAATTATACCACAATATGCTGAAAGACCCTCAAAAAATCAAAAACTTATAAATACCACCAGAATACAAAGCACACCACCAGACTACAATATACTAAATATAATAACATGGGAGGAGCTTTGGGTTTAAAATCCGCGGTGCACCACGTAGGAAATCTCCAGGGCCTGATGGGATACCCTACAAATTTTACAAAAAATATTTTCAACAAATTGCCCCCCTCCTTTTGGCGTCTATGAGCCAGTGCTTGCTGGAAACACGCCTCATACCTGGTGGCCATGAATCATATGTCATAATCCTGTATAAGAAGGGTGACAAACTGAACCTGGCCAACGTGCGTCTTATCACACTTTTTTAATACTGATACAAAAATTTCAACAAAAATTTTAGCAGCCAGATTAGGCGCAATTGCCTCTGACGTCCTGTCACCCAACCAGTTTGGGTTTAAATCAGGGCGCTCAATCTGGAACAACACACCCTGTTGCAAACATATGTCAGTCAGAAAGCAACTGGAGCCCTGGTCTTCTTAGACCAGGAAAAAGGCATATTACCGCGTTAGTTGGCCATACCTAAAGGAATGCCTACACGCTTTCAAACTCCCACCAAATTCATAAACTGGGCGATGCTCCTTACAGATTCTGCAACCATGGCTGTATGCGGCCCTGGCTTCCTAACTAACAAGATCACACCACACAGAGGGCTCAAACAAGGGGACTCCCTCAGCCCACTGCTGTATAATTTCAGGTTTGATCCACTCCTCCGAGTAACTGACTCACGCCTCATGGGCATAACTGCACAAGGCCAGCCAACAGTCAAGATACTGGCCTTTATGGATGACTGCGTGGCAGGTATAGCTAACAACAATGATGCCCGACAGCTGGAACGCACCCTAGAGGAATACTCCATGGTTAGCAATGCATCGCTTAACAAAAGGAAAACAGAAATCATACTATTAGGCAAGTACACTAACAACTGGGCTACAGCACCAGAACCTCATACCCACATATGAAGGAAAAACCCACTCTTCTTACCTTTTTCATCATCTCCCACCACTCCTGTCCGCCACCTTGGGATATGGCTGGAAACAGGGGGATATGCCAATGAGACAATGGAAAGCAACCTACTACATCGTGTATCTAAACGCGTCGCCTCCCTCAAGGGAAAATCCCCAGGACTAACGGGGCGAGTAACAGTTGCTAACTCACTCATCCTCCCAATACTATGGTACCCTGCCCACGCGATCGCCTTCTCACCCACCTTTATAACAGCAATCCACGCGCTTAATTAGGGCTGGCTGTGGCCCTGATCCCATCCTCCCATATAAATAGAAACACTCTTTGGCCCACGCTCAAGCGGAGTCATGGGACTAATATATTTTGAGAGCCACGCCAACCGCATCCTGGGTACCTGGGTAAAGGAAGTCCTTGCCCCAGACCTCCCTCTTAACACTGGTCCAGGGCAGTGGGGACTAACTTCGCACAGGCGCTCAAATTAACCAACCCACATAGCCCACCTAGACTACTATCATACCTTGTTAAACACCCTACCGTAATGGGCCCACATGGAACCCCCCCTCACTTCAAATGCATCCTCCAAACCATCCACCACATGGGATGGACCGTAGAGAACACTGACACTGTGCAGGGAAGGGGACGACCCATCTCCCACTTTAAATTAAGAAATCCAGAAAAACACCCCCAGAGAGACATGCTTGCTATGACCCCAACCATTGCTAAGATCGAATACCTAGATGCGTTGGACATCCCCTATGACTTAATCACACAGAAGACAGTGTGGAGAATTATGCACCACCCACTCCTACAGCTGAGGGTAAGAGCCAACGCCTGGCGCTGTCTGAGAAGGACCTATAGGATGGCGGACCACTCCAATTCCCTCCACGCAACCTGTGCAGTATGTGGAGGGGAGGGCTCCCTACATCACCGCCTAGAAACATGCTCCAACCAAAACCATATGGCAGGAAGTCGTGCGCCTACTTAAGATCCAAAACGAGCAGGAATTTTCTATATCAAAGAGCCTCCTTGCGCTCCAGATCGAGTCATCAATCCCATCTACCCTCTGCTCCCTAATGATACCCATTGCAATGTGGACAATCCACACCATTGCCTTAGATGTGTTCAGGGCACGGTCCCAACCATCCATGGGGTTATCAACAGGTTCCACGTCCACTTACTGGAGCACTTCCAAGCCTGGCTCTATGGATATATGAGGATAAGGCAACAGGCGCTCATAGAATCGTGGTTCCCACTCTGGTTCCTCCGCACAGACCCCTTCCTTAACACCTTCTCCATAGTGGGGGAAACCCCCTCAGAGTAGCGCACCAACCCCCATACCTGGCAGTCCCGCTGGCAACAGGGGTAACCTGAGTACCCTGGGGTGCCCAATTTTATCTATCTTCATTTTCCACACATACTCATAATGCCCATCCCCTGGTCAGCTTGCCTCGGTTAAATAAAATAAAGCAAAAAATTATTTCTAAATGATATATAGCTTTTAAAGGTCATTATTCTAGCTTAGGACTCTTTTGTCCCATAGCTACAGGTTCATGTACCTGACCTAACTGGCGCCACTACATTAACATTTTTCATGAGCACATGAGTATAGTTGTCATGGATTTTGCTGATCAAAGTAAGAATGGGTTTTTAATCTGGGTGAGTGAAAACCCTGTGAAGTTCCAAGAATGCCAGTGAAAAAGAAGCTCTGGTAACTTGGAGAAAGAACACCCTATGGTTCATGCGAGTGAAATAAAATTTAAATAACATACCAAAGGCCTATAGCAAACCAGATGGCTGCAATGGGGCAACCGCAGATTTTTCTGGGGCAGCCTCCAATGGTGGGAAAGACACAGAGGATGACCAATCCTCCTGGGTTGGCATTTATTGACATTTGGTTTCCGTCCCAACTTTTTAAAAATCAGTTTCTATATATGCAAAAAACCATAAGTTTATGAAAAAAAATTGACCTATAAAAATGAGATCAGGTTTGCAAATAAAATTAAAATTTAGTTTAATTTGAATACAGGGTGTGCTTGGACGTTGTCACGCAGTTGTTGGGGGGGTTGGGCTGCCACACAGAATTAGAAATGTCATTTGAATTATAGATTAATATTAGTAAAATTCGAGGTGAATTGCCCCAAAGAACATTACTTCAGATGATCCGCCGCCTGGGTTTTACCCCTAGATTTTGAAAATGGACAATTATCATCCATAAATGACTTGATAAAGTTAAAAGAATGGAGGACCTCGCCTCATCCAGATTTTAACAGCTCAGTGGAGGGATGGCAAGGTGAGTTGGATGGATAACAATGGCCATCTCAAGTGAGAGATAGCATGAAGTTTGGTTGGTCAGATTGTTCTGTTTCAGTGGTGAGTTAAAAAATAATCTGGCAGAGTGGAGAGCCCATATTGGATGGCAGATTTGGGGTCAGGTTGGGAGCGTAACATCTGATGACCTCAGCTATCACCTGGAGGTCCACTGGATCTATGGATCAGAGTGCCTAGTCAACAATCATTGGTCCCAGGACGCTATTAGCTGCATGTTTAGTTGAGTTAAAAGCTAAGCTTTGGTAAAGTATGTCAGCAGAGCTCGCAGAGAGGGTTTTTTGAACTGACATTTATATATATACTAATTAGAGAATGAAATTACAACTGACCCTAGGATGGGCGGTTGTCTTTTATACTTTCTGGAGGAAAAAAATTGCAGGAAAGCTTAAAATGGGCTGGCTGATGTTCTTGCAAAGAGCAGCCTGGGTTTTTGGGGGTTGTAGTTAGCATATGTAAAATATCATAAAAGCTATGAGAACATAATTCCTGGATTAGCTGCGGGGGTACTCACATCAATCTAAACTTGAGAAGATTAACTCAAATCAGGAGCGCAGTAGAATTTGTTTTAATGAAATTAATTTTATCAAATGTTTAAATTTTTAATTTAACCTAAAAATTTTTGAGGATGAATTCTCAACTTGAATTAGCGCCCTTTATCCCAGATAAATGGATTCCATGACTTAAACTGAATTTCTGGACTTAATACAGTTTACTGAGTTTCAAGAATAGTTTTTGCAGTTTCCAAGGGGGTGGAAAGTTAAAGGTTAGGGACCAATGAGAGTGGGTTTTATGCTGATGGCCTCTGGACGGTATTACCTCCTTATAGATTCCTTTGATGATATTTATGAGGGAAGAAGCAGAAAAGGTGGTAAAGCGTGTGGGTTTTTGGGGGCTAAAGTGATTACTCAGCGCTCATCAACAAAATGGGACAAATCACTCAGTTGAACTAAGGGCTCCATAGGTGCCTTGGGTCCCCCCTTCTTTCTATAAAGGTAAATTCCCGCGATCTTAGCCCAAGAGGTTTGGTTTCAAGTCTTACATTATACTCTCTTTTTTTATCAGGAAACATCCAGTCTCCTGGTACATTCTCCAAGGCATAGTTATTGTGTCTGGAAGGGAATTTGATGGCCAGAATAGCAGCGATCTTTTTTGGAGTATTAGAGGTTTCTGGATGTGACTCATGGAACTAAGCCACAAGCTCCTTACAGTTTTTGCAGTCCCTTGTGCTTACCCAACTAATTTCATAAGCAGGGTAACCTTCTTATGCAACAAGATTCTGGACTGACCTACTGGATTTCTTTGATGCCAGTATCACCTCCACTTCTGCCTCATGATGTGACTCCGCTCCAAATGATAGCTCTGGGTAGTAGGTTGCTCTCCCCTAAAGGGGGATAATTGGGAAATGTGAATACACTATGTTGTTTCCAATGGTTAGGAATCTTGACGCGGTATGCACCATTGCCCAAAACGTTTTACACTTCAAAAGGCCTTGGCGCTTACTAGCCAGTTAACATTAAGGGACCTTTATATTCAAGTGACGAGTGTCAAGCATAACAAGTGAGCCTTCTGAGATATTGTGCACTGACAGTCGCTTCCTATCAACAAGCTTTTCATAACCTTCAATGGATTTAAACAAGTGGTCTTTTGTAATTTTTTGTGTGTCCTGAATCTGGTGCTGCTGTACATTTCTTCAGGAACCACAGAGGCCATGCAAGACCCAATCTAATAAGAAGGGATTGTCACAGGCTGGCCTCAAAAGGGGAAAATCCAGTGGAGGAACGAAGCGTGTTGTTGTAAGCGAATTTTGCCAAAGTTAGTTCCATAGCTGAAGTATCCTGGTTGGCAGAAAAATATCAGCGCAGATATTGTTCTAAGACTTGGCTAATTCTCTAAAATTGCCCATCTGTAAAAACCGCGGGGTTTCTACTGGTGCACAAGTTCACTTAACTATTGATTATGAGAATAAACACGATTTTGTTAATTGTATGAAGACAATTAGCCTAGTCAAGTTCAGGTAATTGGGTAGCTTTAGCCCTACTCTGGCAATATAAAAGGATTTAAGTGACTTTGGCCTCACTCTGGCGCTGACACTTAGATGGAAAACTTTTCACAACTTCACTCTGAAGTAGAAAATCCACAATTGGAAACAATAAAGTTTTCATAGTATTAAGGTGTTTTTTATTAGTAGAGAGAGAAAATATTTATTTCTTGGCACACAGTTTCAATTGACGTTATGGGATACTCATGGTAACCCCAAGGTTCTCGGCACACCTAGCTTACAGAAAAGGAATATCCATGAGGTTCTCAGCACACCTAGCCAAAAAGGGATATCTCAGCACGCCTAGCCAATAGAAAAGGGATATTTGTGGGGAATACTCCAGCTGATATTCATGGGGAATGGCATAATTAAATCGCTATCCACGTGTCAGCTACCAAACCTGATGATTCCCCACAAACAATTACCCATTTCAAGTTAATTTACTCATCTTTAAATTGTTGGCAACAATCCCTGATGAAATTTTAACTTTAATTATCATCAGATATGATCCTATGAGCATTACAATTAACCATTTAATTGGTGCTTATTGCTGATGAGATGGAATAATCAATCAATGTCTCAAATCTTAATCAATAAGCTAAATTGAATAAATGAACCAATTATTGTAAATTAATTGAAGCTTAAATAATTTGCAAACTGGATAATTTCATATAAATTCCCCAAAAACCCC
>JAKSZP010018149.1:0-12153 GCA_022478985.1 Massospora cicadina
TGGCCATGGCCACTGAGGGGTGCTCTTGGAATGTGACGCCCTCTTTGATGGGGCATGCGTGTGCCTTATGGCCAAACACGTCACAGTAGGTGCAAATGGGGGGCGCGCTGTCCATGGTTACCCGGAATGGGTGGGTGGTGTGCCCTGCAATGTCAATAAAGGTGGAGTGTGGGATCTGGGTTAGGTCCTTCGCGATCTCCTCAGTTGGGGTCAGAACTGCGATGGCTTTGCCGGTGCACAGGTGTGGCATCAGCGTGAAATGTTGCATTTCAAAAGATTGTATTTCAGCATATATGTCGAGACCATCTTTCAGGTGTTGCTCCAAAATGTCACGTTTTACGGTCTAGGCAAAAAGTCAAACGTGAGGAAAATTTGGTTTGATTTTGTCCATCTGGTGCATTTAGTTTCGACAACCCATTGCCCTTTGGGGAGGTCGACCACTATGCGCACCGCTGCAGCCTCATCTGCTGCTATTTTGCTTTTGAAACCTAGGTCCAGCCAACTGCATGACATGGAGTGAGGTGCAACGTACACCGCGGTCAGGAAAATTTTGTGTACATCTTCACAAAATTTTTCCCATAGGGCCGTTTTTTGGATGTCCAGATACACATGGACTCCAAATTCCACCGATGAAAGTGGCTGGGAATGTGGCGTGTTGATGTACTGGTTGCATCGTGCTTGCCACATGAGTATCTCCGGGGAAATTGTGACCGCCAGTTTTTTTAGATTTTTTCTATTCCACCGGATTATCTGGGGCGTTTTCAAACGTTAGAGGCCGTGGGCCTTCCACCTGCTCCTCTTTCTGCTTGCCCAACTGCTCCCAGACATGGGCGCAGACTAATCCCCTCTATGAGATTATCAAACTAGATTTAGTCTTGAATTTAATGGGTTGCAAAAGTGTTTGCAACGAGAAAGAAAAGTCAGCTCTGTCAATTCTTCATTTGTTAATTTCACAATCTCCTAATTCAAGGCGATTTCCCAATAACCCAATATCGCCTCAGTTTGAGGCACTAAACACCATTACCATATTGAATCTCGATGGATTCCATTCATTTTGCCATAATGACCTTGGGCTTATCATCCAGTCATATTAAATTCACAACAATTGATTTTCCAATATCCCAACGATCAGATCCATCACTGAGAAATACTTTTTCTTTTCATAGGCGGTCTAATGCATCATTTGTAGTATTGTATATGAATTCTTCTTGTTATTTCTATTAAATCTCCAATAGTCAATCACCTACCCAATTAGAAACTATTTTCTTCTTAGAAACAATATAGGGCTTGCCCAAGGGCTTGATGACGGAACTAGAAGCCTTTTCTTCACTAGTTTGCTAATTTCCTCTTCCACTACCGCTTTGGCTGACTTTGACTGTCAGATCAGTCTCATCTGTATTGGTAAACTTTCCCCAGTGTCAACTTTATGGATTATGTTCAGTGCACATCCTAAGTCATTGTCATCCTGGGCTAAAATTTCATGATACTCTTCAAATAGTTTGAGCACCTCCTCCTGCTGTCTTTCTGTCAAATCAGTGAGTTGCTCTCTATTGACAACAAATTGATATTCTTGGCAACCTCTGCCAGTAAACTCATCTTAGTGGGTTCCCAAATTTATGAGATTTCTCATTCTGCCGTTGGGAAAAGATGGACAAATGTAACAATCTTATTTTCTTATAATCCATTGGTTTTCCACTTAAATTTGACAGGAGAACTCGGATTTTCCATGGCACAGCATCACTATTACAGGTGCCACCCATGACTCTACTCTGGACTTCTTGCATGGGCTACAGACCTTTATATTCAGTTGCTCTGTATTTTTCAAGTCAAAACTCTATTGACTATAATATGCAATCTCTGTGGTATGTTGTTTGACGTATTTTTTTGTAACAAAATCCACAATTCTCCATTTCCATTGGCATTATTCTCCGCTTAATCAACCAGTTGAAAAAATAGAGATAATGCCATCATTGTAGATCAGATTAATGTAATTATTTCTTCTGGTATGCGTTTTTCCCCAACTCTCTGATAGACCAGAGGCAGCATTTGACCCAATATGGTCAACATATTGTCCTCAGAGTTACATCTAACTCCATACTTCCAGAATAAACTCAGTCCAAATCAGAATGTCACAGTTTTAGTTGGCCAAAACTATAGATGGGTCGGATACCACCAAGGATCCAAATCTGAGTGGAAATGTGCTATACACTCCTTAGGAGATGGCCATATCAGGCCTGGTGATCACGTATTATTTCTTGTGTTTCAATTTGGGCATGATTTTCATTTTTGTTTACCAACTTGATCAAGACAATATTATTTGGTGCCCAAATGTCAATAATCGCTCACACCCTTGCTTCATTAACCAGTAATTCAGTATAAATACACTTGGAGTATTGCAAATAAGTGTTTGATGAGTGTGTAGCAGCGTTATTCACTGAATTCAGGGTGTAAATTATTTGCACCGGCATTTAAGGGTAATATCCTTAATTGCACTTTGGGAATTGACAGGTTTGCTTAATCTAATTTTGCCTCAGCCAGTTCATCCAAATTCTCAGTGATTCGATCTTGTCTGCTAGTTGGCGTGCATATGGGTGATTGACCTCCTTAATTATTTTGGGGTCAATTCCCTTTGCTCCAGCTCTGGTTACAGAAAAGGCATCTAGGTTGACCACTTGTTAAAGCTGGTTCAGTGAGTTGTTGTTGACAAACATATTGCTAATGTCAATGTCCTTGTTCATAATATTGTGAGTAACAGGTTTAACCACAGCTCTAGACTGTTCCGCGTCTAGGGCGTGGGCCTTTTGTTCCGAAACTTTTGTGGGTTTTGCTTCCTTAGACTGTACCACATTAAGTTTGCTCCTTAGGCTTCTTGCTGAAGCACTGGGCAGCGAAGTGGCCCTTTTCCCCGCACTGGTAACAGTGCATATTGCTCTTGCCTGACTGTTTGAACCCCTCAAGCTTATTTCCCAGCCTAGTTCTATTGGGCAATTCCTTAGAGGTGTTGGTATTCCTACAAGAATTAGAGATTTGGATGTGTCTTCCAAAAAGGAATTGATCCTGATCTGATGAAATAGCCCAAACATTTACTGGGGATAATCCACAATTAAAATCACATCCTTTAGACATTGGGGATCAACCCTTACTTATGTGGTCGACTATTGCTTCCCCAAAGCTTTCAAATCTTTGGGTTAAAACCTGATCCATGTGGCGAGCAAATACTATTTTATTAAGATTATCGTCCTGCTTAAGAATTCTCAATTGTTAATAAATATAGATCTTAGCTTGGAACGCTTTGAAATTTATTAAGAAAGCCTCCCTGAGCTTCCACATAATTTTATAATAAGCAAATAAAGTTTACTCTATTTTTGCCATTATCAATTTAGCTTACCTCTAATGTCATTTAGGGACAAACATATATCAAGGATTTACCACTTAAGGAATAGTATCCTGAGTAGACTTTTTGGCTAAGAAAAGTAAAATGTATAAACCAACACTAAGGAACTTTGGATCCCCTGGCCTCAAAAAATTAAAGGATACGTGGCATCAACCCCTGTGGTCCTGACAAAACTGGTGCTTCCTGCCAGGTTTACCCCATGTTCATGGTGAAAATATAGTATAAATAAACAATGAACAATAATGATTAAGCTTTAGAAATAGTCACAAATTGCAAAGACGCCCGTCTCAGTGACTGGGCATTCAATAAGCATGTAGGAGATACATTGGCAGCCTACGACATTCTTTTTCCCTTGGTCATGGTAGAAATGATGGTGGACGGCGACCCTCTTGACCTCCTGGTCCTAGTGCTGACCCAGGCATCCTTGACGAACGCCTCCAGGCGTTAGATCAGCAAATTAAAAATATTGATGTCCAATTTAGACGCGTCACCCAAGGAGCCCAAAACACTCAGGATGGATTTCCTCTCTCACCTATATTTTCCTAAACGCTCATCATGAATGCCTCGAGAACTTGGTAGCACTACCTGCTGTGGTAAGTTGTTTGGAGCAAAGAGTGCTTGCCACTGAGCAACATCAACTCAAACTCCAAGATACTATTACTGAGCTAAAAACAAAATGAGGCAGTTAAACCAACTTATTTCACCAAAAAAGGCTCTTTGTGCTGCTCATGATTAAGTAATTTAGTAATTGAAGGTATTCATTACATATGAGTTAAGTGGATGTTATTCCTTTTCAAGATTATTCTTGAGATAATGCTTCTTTGTTAGTTGAAAACGCGATCCCTGCGTTGATTCATGTCGTCAATCCTCCAATCCCCCTAAGTGATAAGTTTAAACCCTTGTTTAAGGAAAAAGTACATTCCAGAGAGGGGAGCACCTTCTCTTTCTCATATTACTACAAAATCAATATGGAAGAAGTGACTGACCACCAACGGCTCAAACATCTGATGGTCTGCCTTTGTCGCATGGCTCAGGACATTATGGTCCCTCATCTAATGCATTGCCATACGTGAATTGAAGCCAAGACTGCCTTGCTTCAGGAATTCAGGAGTGATCTAACCTTATCTAACCAAAAACAAACCTTCATGGGAATAAGCCTTAATTACGGAGAAACCATCAATGAATTTTCACATTGTTTTTAACTCAAGGCTCAAACGTTGGTTACATATAATCATTTTACATTATATGATGCTATCACAGCTTAGTTCTTGGCGCTTAAAATATGCCTGATATTCTCCTTTGTCTTAAAGAGATGAAGTCTAGCTTGACTTCCCTCCTCCAGATCAAAGAAGAAATTCTGGAGATTCCTGCTGACTTACCCAAACCCACTGGGCCACCGCACTTTAACAATAACAAGCATTGGCCCAAGATTTAACAGTTATACCCCCCGATTCACCTACACCTGAACTATTATGCACTTTCTGCAAGAAACCTAATCACAATGCGCCCTTTTTTCACAGTTGCCAGAAGAAGATGTCAAAAGACCAGTCAGTTTAGGGCAAGAGGCTCCCTATGCTGACAACACTCAAGTGCCTTAAGACTCTCAGCTCTAGCTCTAGTTCTATTCCCAGCACTTCAGGATATTTTGTGTTAGCTGCCCCCAAAAGAAGTCAATGTGATTACTCTATTCAAGGTAATAAAGACCTTCAGCTTTCTTATTTTTATATTGAGAAGTTACCCTAACAAATTTCAGAGGTCATCTCCTCAATAGAGATCCAAGCGCTGGCAGATAAAACCTTCAAAAGTATTGAACAGCCCCAAGCGTGGCTGCGGAAAATTTCTTGTTTGCTTTGCTGCAAATCCCTAATGACAGTCTATTAGCCGTCACTTCCCAGTTCAGATCTTTGGTGGTTCAGGTGGAGGTAGTTATTCACAAGTTTAAAGTCCTAGCAATAATCGATACCAGTTCACCAGTTAATGTTATGTCATCCCAACTTATCCAGAAAATAAAAATGGCTCCAGACTCAATTCACGAAGCTGTTTATGGGATGTCACTTAGCAGTCTACCAAGGCGATAGGAGTCTATTCTAACATGCCCCTCCAATTTGGGAAACTTTTAATTTCTGCCCCCGATATTGCCTTAAAAAAGATAATTATGAGTTGCTTATTGGGGTTGAACAGATGTAAAAGTTTAATTGTCTACCATCCATACAACATACTTCTCTATATTAGGGTATTAGATCCTGTTAATATATGAACTCGCTTTCAAAAGTAAAGGAGATCCAAAAAGATGAACATGCTCCTCAAATATTAGTCATCCATTTTGTAAAGTTGAACATCAGGTTTTGGGAGGAAAACTAAGTTACCCCCTGAGGCTATAGACGCCAAAGATGGGATCCCTCTGTACTCCCATCATTCTATTACAATACCCTTAGGCTCACAAGTTATTGTAGATATGGAGATTCAGATTTTTACTTCTCCTAATCAAGTTTTGGAGCTAAATGGACACCCAAACCCTTCAATAAAAGAAGCGTTGACCTGCCAGTTAATTTGGATCCTGCCTATGGGATATCTATCTTTATCTTACTAGGGAATCTAACGGATCAGACCCTCCAAATCCTTTTAGTATATTCCTATTGCTTACATAAAACCATGTTTCATTGAAATATCGCCTATGTGAGTTGTTTGGTCTCTATACAAGATTTGAGTTTGATCCCCTACCCACCATAGCTCTGGTTATAAGTAGACTTTGAGATAATCTCACCCCTAATGAACACCAGATCGTCATAGACCTCCTCAAGGAGTATTATGATATTTTTCCTCAGAACTAAGGGATTAGAGAAAATGTCCAGTGTAATCCATCGAATTGAGACTGAGGCTCACCCTCCATTTAAATCTCGGCCATACTGAAAATCTTAACTTGAGGAAGCTCAAGTGACCTTAGAGCTACAGCAACTGTTGGAAACTGGGTTACTAATGCCTTTTAAAAGCTCGTGGGACTCCTTACTCCTATTAATCTGAAAAAGGATGTAGCCACAGTGTTGTCTTGGATTATCGCCTCCACAATTTAATCACAAGAAAAGATAGCTATTCATTGCCGAGTATAGATGATTACTTATACTTTATGTTGGGTTCCCACTAATTTTTGGCTATGGATCTTGCCAGCGGGTACTGGAAAGACAATTTATTGCTGGAGGATCAGGAAAAGTGTTCTTATCTCAAGTGAAAGATTGTTCTAGTCCACTCATTTGCCGCAGGGGTTATGTAACACCTCTGCTACCTTCCAACGCGCCATGGATGGATTTTTAGGTGATTTAAAAAGGTTCTTTTGTTCTAGTTTACCATGAAGATATTACCACTTTTGAGAACCTTTAAAAAACAAATAGAGTAATTCAGGCAAGTTTTCCAGCGGTTATGGCAAGTTTCATTAAAACTAAAGCTGTTGAAACGCTTCTTTTTTCAGAATAAAATTGTTAGATAGGCAATAATTGTAGGAAAGACGGAAAATCCCAATGAACAACAAGTTCCTGGACATTTCCAAGATGGCCCCTAAAATTCCTACAAGGCATACAAGTTTTTTGAGGACGTTGGAATATTATCACCAGTTTATTCCCCGCTTTGCTGGCACCTCTAAGCCTCCAGTATATTTATTCCCATTGCTGGGATGAAAGGTACACTTCCTGATACCCTTTGTCGTTCTAAGCTAAGCTTTCGTGGACTTCTCTTTCCCTTCTCTTTCTTCCTTACTCATCCTCACTACTCCCCTTCTTTTTCCCCACTCTTTTCACTTCCCTTTCTCTTTCCCAGCATTCTTTAGTACTTATGCATTATAATATTGATAAAACTTTTTCCTTTTTACTGATGCTAGTGATATAGTTATTAGAGCCATACTATCACAGCATGACAAAAACTTAGTAGACCATCCTATCGCCTACTATAACAAAACTCTAACCAGAGCTGAACGCAACTATAGCTTTACAGAACTTGAATGCTTGGTGGTACTACTGGATATTAAGTATTTCTTACCTTATTTATACCTAGCATTTCACAAAAATCAAAACTCATGCTTCCTTGTGATGGCTGCAGCAAATGAGAGACCCCAATGAGAAATAGCTCTCTGGGAGTTAAAACTTCAAAGCTACAATTTTTCATTATTTATCAACTAGGGCCTATACACTAAAACATGGATTGCCTATCCTGGCTTCCCATATTAACTTTAACTCACCATAATTAGTATTGGCTCTACGACTTCCTAACTCAATCACAGTTATGGAAAGACATATCATTAACCCTTCAAAAGGAATTATCAAAAAAAATTGTAAATCTTTAAGTCAAAAGCGGCCAACTGTAAAACTTATGTACAAAAAATGGTTGCCTTACGTATGACCTTCAGCTCAAACTGATTTCATTATTGGAGGGACATTTGCAAGTTGGCCATGGGGAATTTAGAAAACTTACCAATGTATCAAGATTTAATACTACCTGGAAGGAATGCTTGTTTCAATCCAAGATGTATTAGAGTCCTGCCTGGTATGTAAAAGTCAAGCCAGACCTAATCCCCAATCTCAACTTCCAGTGGTTCCACCTTGTGAACCCTTCCATACTATTAGAATTGATGTTGTAGGACCTCTTTTTAAAGCCTCCAATGGTCATTGATTCCTCCTTATAGCCGTGAATAATCTATTTAAGTGGATTGTTGCTGTATTGCTACCATCAGCTTTGGCAAAAGCTAACGATACATTCTTATATAGTTGGATTATCATCCAGCATGGGTGCCCTAACATAATTCTCTCTGATAACGTTCAAAACTTCTGACCATCACTTGTTAATGATTTAGATGAACTGATGGGATCTACCCAGGTATTATCCACTCCATACCATCCTGCAACCAATGGAATGGTAGAGGGGGCAAATAATACCCTAACTGCCATTCTCCAGAAATGGCCAACCTGACCCTCTTCACTTGCCCCAATATTTTCATAGTACAATTATGGCCTAAATAATAAGCTATAAAAAGTTTTAGGATGTCGCCCTTCCAGCTTTGTAAGGAAGAAATCCCCAGTTGCCTTCTAAAGTGTAGGCCATTTTATATTAAGCATTACCTAATGCCCATGAAGTTAC
The DNA here is from genome assembly GCA_022478985.1 of Massospora cicadina. NCBI lineage: Eukaryota > Fungi > Entomophthoromycota > Entomophthoromycetes > Entomophthorales > Entomophthoraceae > Massospora > Massospora cicadina. The sequence goes on from JAKSZP010018149.1 coordinate 8,516, forward strand.
TATGCGAATCATTGCCAATAAAAAAATCTGCCTCCAGGATCTAGTTTTTAGGACTTATCTGCTACAACTAGTAGAGAAACTAGTCAATTTAATGATAACATGACCACCTTCACACTTTTCAACTGAGGGACTTAGTCCTTTTCTACCATTATCAGCCTGGGGGTCACAAAAACAAAATTGAACACCAACTGTTTGGGGCCTACAAAGTCATTTATAAGTGTGTAACAAGCACTCAATTGTAGAGGATGTTCAGGGTACTGTAGTAAAATGCATACATAGTCTCTTTCTCCATCCATTTTCCCCTCTACGCCAAGATCTGGAGGGAGGCCTTGTCAGGATTCCTACCCAATTGAAGATTTGGGTGCTTTGGCAAAAAGGAATTGATTCTGATCTGACGAAATAGCCCAAACATTTATTGGGAATAATATCTAATTAAAATCACAGCCTTTTGACATCAGGGATCAACCTCAACTTATGTGGCTGACTATTGCTCCCCCAAAGCTTCCAATTTTGAGTTTGAACCCAATCCATGTGGCGAGCATATACTATTTGACTGAGGTGACCATCCTGCCTCAAAATCCCCAATTGGTGTTAAATATAGATCTTAGCTTGGAACGCTTTGAAATTTATTAAGAAAACCTCCCTAAGCTCCTGAATAAATCTCATAATAAGCAAATATAGATGACTATATTTTTGCCATTAACATTTTGGCTTACCTCTAAAGTCATTTATGGACAAACATATATTTAGGATTTACCACTCAAGTCATTGTATCCTGATTGAAGACTTTTCAGCTAAGAAAAGTAAAATGTGTTTTCCAACACAAAGGAGCTTTGGGTCCCTTAACCTCAAAAATCAAGTTATACGTGGTATCAACCCCCATGGTCCTGACAAGCAGGTTTTGCCAATTTGGTGAGATTTGAATTTCTGAACAGGCTAGGCTTGAGCTTTGATTAGTGGCCTCAGATGTGGCACCTAACATATTTAAGTGATCCACCATTTACAAGGTGGTTATTTTGGTAAGTAATCCAGAAGACATTATTCAATGATAATCACAATAAGGCTGAAAAGCCGCAAGTAATGCAATCTGCAAATCAAAATCGATCAAGACTTTTGCTCTGACCAAAATATGTGATTCTTGATAGAATTGGTTGGAGATTTTTGCTAAGGTTTCATATTTCAGGAACTGGATCCCCACAAATTCTTGTTTGTGTTTTGACATACGCGAGGGACTTCCAAACTCCTTCAAAATTGCAGCCTTGGCCTCAGAATAAGACCAGCTGTCTCCCTCAATCTGTGGTAACACCAAGCTTTGGCAGTCAGTATCCAAGGAATGCATGACCTTCAAAGTTTTTGTCTATCGCCACAGCCAAATATAGTCATGTCAAACAGGCGGAAGAACGCAGGAGAGTTATCCCAATGAAAAGTGGGTAATTTTGGCGTTTCTTTGAATTTCTCCAAATTTTCTCTAGCTTCTACTCACGGCTTGGCTACCCAACTGATTGGATGAGTAACCTTGAGGGGTCTTCTCTTAAATGGTAGCAGTGCAGTCAGCATTTTCTAGGAGTTGTTGACTTCCTAAATGGAGTTATTGGAGTCTTTCTTTGGAGTCAGTTGCCGCATAGGGTTCACATTTGCATTTCTGATTCTTCAGTTTTTTGACTTGTTTCACTACGCGTTCCATGTCCAATCATAGTGAGCGCAATTAAATGAATTCCACTTTGCGTTCTGTTTTTCAATAAAATTTTTCTGATCAAATCTCCTATATTATTTTTCAGGGAATTACTTTTCTGAATAGTTCATTGCTGAAGTTGGAAACATCTCCTACTCCTTCCTCAAACTTAGTAACTCTCTCCTCTAGGGCATCAAATTCTCTATGATTTGCTGTAATTAAGGTGTTATTATTGATGGTTTTAAAATTTTATTCATAGCCTTCTTAATTCATACTTATATGACATTGCGGATTGGCTTATATTACTCAACTACCCTCTATAGTTAGCATTATTTTTAAAATCTGGACTTTATTGACAATTGTTTCCAAAAGTCAATGGCACAGGTTTGGTTATGTGCACAATTTATGTTGCTTGATAATATTAGATAAATGAACGATAATAGTATGAAGACTTTTATCTAGAGTTGAATAAATACGCCCTGTTGATTGGTGGTCCAACGCAAAAATTGAAATGATCCTTGAGATACTGATTATTTCCACAATTAGGGACTTCTTCCCTATTACAGCTGAACTTAATCCACTCTCAAATTCAGAGGTTCCTGGAATTAGTTCCTGTCACACTGAGTTGGCGGAGATCTACGTCAAAGGTCTGCTTCTCCTATAATGATATCCGATCCTTACTCTTTATCACACAAAGAATTCACAATTATTACACTAAACAATAATTTAAATTTTAAATTTAAATTTATTATGGGAAGGCCAACCATGGGACGGACACTTCCAATATGACTCAGGAAAGATAAACTTAGTACCAGGGGAGGCACCCCAGAGAAGCGATGCTATCTCTTGTTGCCAGCGGGAACGCCTCTTATGGGGAGGGGAGGGAACGTGTGAAGGGGCCGTAGCCACTATTGAGCACGTGTGGCGTAAGGAGTCTGATTTGATGAATCAGACTGGGAACCAGGAGGAGACCAGCTGTCAGCGACGCGGTGGGAGGTATCCAAACATCCACACTCGAAAGTGGTCCACCAAATGAGACCAGAATCTGTGGACAGCTTCTGGGAGGGTGGGGATGGAGCCAGAGATGGCATCTAAGACAATCTTGTGGATAGTCCACATGGCGATTGCAACCACCAGAGCACGGAGGGAGGGTGGAAAGGGGGAGGCCATTGATGAAGCAAACATATCTCTTGACAGACTGAAGGGATGCGTTTGATCCTGGCCCAGCAGACGTTGAACTTCGCGCCATATCACTTTAGAGGTGGGGCACTTCTCCAGGCGGTGGAACAGCGTTCTATACTGGCCACACACGACACAGGATGAGTGTAAAGCGTTAGAGTGCTCAGCTGTACGATACACCCACCTCAGGCAGCGCCACACATGGGAGCGGACTTGAGGCTGCAACAGAGGAGGGTGTGCGTATTTCCAGATAGTCTTTTGGGTCTCAGTAGAATAAGGGATGTCCATCATGTCCAGGTAGTCCACCCTGGATAGGACTTGGGGTCGAATGGGGATCACGCCATCATGGATGGGTAGCCCCTGTACCTCTTGTGTAAACTGAGGAGAGGGGCGGCCTCTGGGTTGTATGTCCACTAATACGAATTCTCCACCCTACGCTTCACATGGAGAGTAGGATTCGTTTTGTAGGTTCTAGTCCCGTGAGGACCTGTGGCCGATGTGCGTGATGCGAGGTATTTCATCAGGGAGTGGGGTTTAATGGATTCTTGAGGCCCAAGGCTCGGGAGAAGTTGGAGTGGGCCGCGTGGGGCCAGTGTTGGGATGGGAGTGTAGGAGTGGTGACGGCCGCGATCCAGGTGCCCAGGATCTTGGCAGCATGGGCTTTGAAGTCAAGCAGGCCCATGCCACCTTGATGATGAGGGCCAAGCATGACCTCTAGCCGTACTGGTGGAAGGCGGCCTGGACCAAAGCCATCCTTGCAGCAAAGCATACAGGGATTTGAAGAAGC
>JAKSZP010018150.1:0-12109 GCA_022478985.1 Massospora cicadina
TAATTTTCAGTGTATTACTCTTTTCTACTTTAGTGTACTTGAGTGTTTTTGAGTGTTTTTTATTATAGTGAATTCTAGGGAATTTATAGGGGATTTGGCTGTCTAACCCTTGGTTGACACCTCTTCGATGAAACAGCAGCTGTTGCCATTGAATCACCCTTCCTTGTCTTGGCAGCGATGGTCTTCCCCATCCTGACTAGGATTCTGATGTTAGACATCCTCAAGACCTCAAATGAAAGAGTCAGAAACGTATCCTTAACATTTTCCTCTTGATCCAAGCGAATCATCCACAATTAGCTAGCAACCAATCGATTTGCTAGTTGCAGGTGGCATCACTCGCCTTGCAACTCATTAAACATTCTTAATCAGTTGGTGATGAAACCCGACCAATCCCAATCAATACACCTGATAGTTAATTACTATCAGAAGCCCTTATTTTGTCAGCCACTCTGCCTGATGAGATATTAGGTATTCATCTGGATTGATCCTCGATGGATACAACCAGATAAATATCCTAAGATCCCCCAAATGTAGTTCCTCCAAAATTCAGGTCAACTGATTTCCATTCACTTTGCCTTAGTGAATTTTTCCCCTAGCGATACCAGGTAATCTAGCAGGCTGGGAATATGGGCGAAAATCCCAACAACAGTTGTAGTAATGGTCAAACAGTATTAATTCTAACTTTACCAAAGGCAAAGTCTGGCTGAGTAGGTTCAAATTGTTATTTTGGGTTGAATCTATATTGAGTTTGACAAACAACCAAGGTCTCAAGTACATCATGCACCAGCTTGGCCATATTCTCCCAAAATGCTCTTAGGTTCTACACCTCAAGAATTTTTTAACAGCTCTATAGCCAAGGTGAGGTGAGCTTCTATTATTATTTCAGTGTGAGCAGATGGTTGAATATAAGCAAATAAAGAGCCTGCTTTTTTTTTACTAATATCTCATTGCTGTAACAAATGGGTTTGCGCCAATATTCCACAAGGAAATTGGGAAGTAAAAGCCTCATAGCTGACTCAACTAGGGACCAGTCTGCTGGAGCCAATCACCAAACCTATCCACCAAGTTTTGTCATTGCCATGCACCCTTGGATCACTGTACACATGCTTTAGGAGAGTTCTGAGATCCATGCTAACGCCACACCAAGCTCACTAGTGGAGCTCATGTCTTTGATCCAATTATCTTACTTAAAATAAAATATTTTTTTCCTATGCAAGCAATTCTTTATTTAATTTTGGGGTTTTATAGAAGACTCAACTGGCCATTCAGGCCAGCCTATCCCCAAATAAATAGTACTTTGCTAATATTGAATAAGCTTTAACCTATGCTAGGCTCTCCTGAACTGACCAGCACATCTTGGGTGAAGATTCCATATCCCACAGAATCATCGTCCATGCCAATGTAATTCTGATGTCATAACAACTTGGATGCATTTTGGCTTCAAACAGTCAAATTTCTCTTGCTCCGATTCCCTCAAATTTGGGTTCCTTCCTATGAATCCAATATGTGGATCCAGTACTGACTGATCCAAAGCAATGTATGGATCAGGTGCCACCTGATTCATTACAATTGTCAATCTTTGTTTTTTAGCTATTATTTGGAGTTGGTTTTAATTCTGACGTGGTTCATGTACCCAGAGATGAGGTTTTGAATAAGTTATAGAGATTTTCTCTTCAGGAATAAAGATATGTAAAACTGATAAATGTGATTGCCCATTGGCATTTTAATGAATTGCTCCTAATTGATAGACAATATAAAAGGCATACTTTTGGAGATATAAGGTCCAACAAGCCATTCTCCTTTCAACTTTTTTATTTGTTAGAGCCAACATAAAGAAAAATGGTCAGTAACCACAGTAAACTGACTACCATATAAGAAGAGGTGGAAATGCTTGACAGCTTAGTGATCTATAAAGAACTGGGTTCCTAACAGAAGATCATAACTACTATTATCTAACGCTACAAAAAGAATAGATAGTTGTAATCCACCTATTTTAAGTGGGAGTCTTATATGTCACAATGGATTGAGCATAGGAAGTACCTGCAGTGCCATATTCTATAGAATGGGAGAGTTTGAGTTGTATTGCGATTTTTCCAATAAGTCTTGAAGAGATGATATTGATAGGCAACCCAGAGTCAAAGTTTGCTTTTACCCAAATCTTATGTACTAAGGCATCCAAACAGATTATTGTGGTTCCCCACTTCAGGGGATTGAAGAAATATAGAAGGAGAAGCATTTTTAACACAGGACAAGAAGGCAAAGAAAAAGGGCTATAGTAACTTAAAGAATTATTAAAACTTCATTAGGGTTGTATCTGCAGAAGTGACTAAAAGTGTGACAACATAATTTTAATTGGTTTGAGGCACATCTGTAAAGTTGGCACAGGTAGCCTCTCATCCTATGCTGACCCCTCTTTAACTTTCTAATCCAGAAAACCAAGTAAAGCAGTGTTTAAAAGTATGATTGAGTCAGTTGCATTAGATAAAGATAGGATTTTTTCCATTTCATTTCCACCTCACCTTTCTTCAACTCATGTAAATAAGGTAAAGTAGGGTTAGAGAAAGAAGCAGAGCATTCACAAGAGCTGCAGAAATTTCAAGGAGAGCTCTTTTATTATCAAGAATAGAAGTGATAGAACGCTTCATAGAATTTATATGTAATTGGAGTTTGTGATGCAACGTTAGTCCACACATTTAATTTCTATAAGTTTGGATAGTAGGGATTTACTGTATTGATGGTTAAAATCTGAGGTCTGATTGGTGAAACTAAGATAGATATTTTCTTTAAATTATGAATTTTTTTGGCTCTTGAAAAACTTATTGATTTTGGGATTAATTAGGCTCTTATGCTTAAATCATTTCAATGATTTTAAACTAAATGGTTCCTTTAAATTTTAGTGGCAATTTTATTGCCCCCAGTTTGGTTTTCTTACACTGAGTTTCCCTCCCAATAAAACTGTTTCAAAATACACTTGTTTATATAAATTTTAAACATGGTTTAAATTTATATGTTAGGATTTCTAAATGGGAAAAATATTCTAAGCTTTCCTCACCTACATTGTCACACCAACATTTGCCCTATCACTGAGAAAGCTGCTAAAGGTGAAAGAGGCTAGTTGGGGTTTGAGCGCACCTCCCACACCTCAGCCTTATGCAAGAAGCCCTGATTGAGCCAAGAATGCCTTTTGGGGTGGATGGGTGACAGAGGCTGGGTAAATTATCGCCACACCATTGAACCTCTATCTGAGGTTGGGCTTGCATGATGATGATGAGAAAATGTTTCCTCCAGCAGGTGATCAGAGGCCAGCAAACATTGGGAGCTCACCATACCTCAGCTGGAGGGGCACCAACTGCCATCACTGATGGAATCAATGTAAATGTCACTAACCTTGAGTTGATTGATTGAAGAAACTCTCTTTCAGATGGGTTTAGTGTCAAGCTGGTGATTAGGCCCTTGGAAGGTCTGATCATTAAACCAAACTCAATTTTTAGTTGGTGGGATAAGGTACCATCCATCCCGCAATATGGAGGATGATAATGTCCAAAGCATTGTCTTCGTCTCTTGCTCTCCTTATTGGTTTAGCTGACCCTCAATGATGAGGGGGGTATAGGAGGTGTCTTTTAGACTTCTGGTAGTTGAAGCCTTTTGCACCCGCCAGGAAATCTCAGGGGAAGCATCAAAACTTTTCATAACCCTTGGGTTTATAAATGGAAGTTCCCCCTATTCACCACAAAAAGGTTGCCAATTTAAGGGCTGCTGCTAGTTGCGCCCCCTGTGGAGAATTTTTGGAATTTCTCTCTTGAGGGGATGGTGATGTGACGAAAAGATAATTTGTACATTTAATCCCTATAATTTGGGATAGTTGGGATTGGCTGTATTGATGTTTGCAATCTGAGTTTCAATTAGAAAACTTGTGTAATAAAAAAGGTTGAAATTTTGGAATTTTTGGCTCTCAACCCACTTAGTGATACTGGAATTGATTAGGCTCTGACGCCTAAATTATATCAATATTTTTTAACTTGACAGTTCCTTTTTTGGTGTGGGAATTACATTAGCCCAGTTTGGTTGATTTAAACATGTTACCCTTACAATAAAACTGGTTTGCAATATAATTGTTTATTTTAAATGTTAGCCACAGTTTTAATTATTAAGTTTAAATTTATAAATGGGGATACCAATATCCTAAGCCTTCATTCACTACATTGTTGGACTGACATTTGCCTTAGCACTGAGTACGCTGACACAGGTGACAGAGGCTGGTTGGGGTTGAGCTCCCCTCCCACACCTTGGCCTGATGCAGGAAGCCCCAATCAAGCCAAAAGTGCCTTTTGGGATGCACAGGTGACAGAGGCTGGAAGTATTATTGCCATCCTCTGCACCTCAATCTGAAGTTGGGCTTACAGGATGCGGCCAAGCAAATGTTTCTCCCACCAGGTAATCAGAGACTGGCAAGCATTGGGAGATCCCCACACCTCAGCCAGTAGGGCACTAATTACCATCACCAATGGAACTAATGGAAATAACTCTTATTTTGTTTTCAATCAATTGAGGTGACTCTCTTTTGGCTGGCTTTGGTATCAAGCTGGTGATTAGGCCTTGTGGAGACCTGATCATTACATAGTTAAGGTCTATAGCCAAATCAGAAAGTACAACAGTTATAGCATAATTGAGGGTAAGTTGTCTTTGATTACCAATATCTGTGCTTCATAATAAAAGCAAGAAGAAAATTCATTAAAGTCTCTTCTTGACAGAATTTGACATTAATGAATGCTTTTTTTCTGATTGGCTAAGGTCTGATCTGTGTCAAATTTTTATAAGAAATCAGTATATAACCTTATTCCATGTATTACATTGTCAAACTTGAGGTATTTTAACTTCTTGCGCCATTTGGCTTAGACAAGAAAGTAGGTGTTTAATCTTCTGTCTATCTGAAGGTCACTCCATAGTAATTATATATACATAGAGAAAAGAAGTAACGCTACCATCACCAGGGGTAAATATGTCTTTGGGCAGCTTTTTCATAGTTTCATTAATGAAGGTATGATATATACACCCATATGAAAGGTTTGAGAAATATCTAAAAATGTTGATTCAGAGAGGCTCAGGAACTTGAACTGAGCTGCTATTTTTATTCATTCAATTAAAATTACTTTTTAAAGTATGAAATTGAGCCATTACTGGTTTAATAGAATCTTTTTAAATAATATTTGTCAGATTCCTTAAGCTCAAATTGTTGGAAGGTAATGGTAGCTTGGAGTTCTTGTTGTTCTTTTTCTAAGCTTTCAATCCGTTTTTTTGACTGTCTAATCCTGAACTAATAAAGTAATAGAGGTGATAAGCATTATACAATCTTTCCTTTAGAGCATCTACAGTAAGGTTTGAATTTTTTGGCTCACAGTTTCTATATAGCCAACACCCTCCAGCAACATCACCAAATGACCTATTAAGTTATTAATTCTTTCCCTTAAATGATTATTCTCCTCTGAAGAGGGAAGATACATTGATGGTCCAGGAGGCCCACTATGTCTAAGGGGACCATTGGGCCAGTAGATCCAATAGGTCTTTTGGGCCCAGCTGATCCAATAGATCTAGGTGATCCAGTAGATCCAGCTGACCTGGTAGATTCTTTAGAGCCAATTAGCCCAGTCAATCCTGTGGTTCCACTAGGCCCTTCATGGCTGGTGGGCCCAAAAGGCCCTATTGTTAAATGGTAAATTGGATCATTACCTCTAATTGGTTGATTCAAATAAGTCATGATTTATGATTTAGTAATTCCAGATAGAAGGTCAAATATGGCTGAGCTTAATTGATTACAATAAGATCAGAGGTAGCAGAGCTTAAATGATTGGTATTAATACTGGAAACTTCATCAAATCTCAAATCTAACTTCTCATGTAACAGACTAACTGCTCAAAATTTAATTGGGTCAGCTGATTCTTGACTAATAAAATTTGCTGTCACATTAATAAGATGGTTTTGCAGTTGTTTTGTACCACAGCAGTGGAAAATTTATAAAAATCTAGCATAGAATTGTGCTACTCTTGCAATAAAATAAAATTATATAAAATTCCTTAATGATTAATTACCAAGATCTAATAAATGATGGATTGGAAGGTTCACATATAAAAGTAAGTGTACTTTAAATCATATTGACAACTTCTGTGTTTGTAAAACAGGGGGAGTTGAGGAGGCTTCACATATTTGTAACAATATTAGAGCTTTGATTTTGGTGGGTCTTATCACCTAGGAAGAGACTACTGTTGGATTTCACACTGAATCAGAGTTCAGGTACTTCAAAGGCATCAATTTTATTAAATTTAAGGTCTAGTGTCATCTTAGTGAGATTTCTTGCTAAGAAATGTTTTATAATTTCAACTTATTAGGTTGAATAAAAACAGATTTGTATTTGAGGCATCTTTATTATTTAAAATCAGGAATATTTATAGGGTGTGATTTAGTAGGTTTTCAAAGTGATCAATGTGTCACTGATGAGGAAAGATCTTTATCATTAGCAGAAGATTGGAAATGTCCTTGTTTATAAGAGTAGCTCTTATCAGATATGTTCTGATTATCAAAGGTTTTGATTTTTGGATGGAACCTTAATGAAGTGGATTATGTTTTAGACAATGGGAAATCCCTTAAATAGGATGAGGAATCATTGAACTTGGAGGGTAAAGCATTAGACCCAAATTTAGGAGAATTAATGTGAGATTTGGAATTATTAGTGGATTTTCTGACAACTACCCATAAGCAACTGATTGTAGTCTCAGTCACTGTCAGGATGAGGGGGATGAAATCCAACCATCCAAATAAAAAATCATGGCAACCAAAGCTCCAGACGTAAAAATAAAATTACTTATATAAAAGTCTTTGATAAAAGAAAAAAGCTCCTTATCTGCATCTATCCTTGTATCTTCGCTATTATAATAGCAGCAATCAAAATATTTGGCAAAAAATATAGCCTTTAATTTTCCATAAACAAGTTTATAAATGAAATTGGGTATTAGCTTTTGGGGAAAATCTCCAAGTGCTTCACAACCAAGTTCTATACTAATTTTCTCAAGGATTCTGTGGCATCTGGTAATATTTTTCAACAATAATCTATTGCTTAGATTAAATTTGGATCCAAACATCAAGAAGGTTCAATAATTTTATTTGGGGGTCATCCTCATCAGTAATATTATCCAAACCCTTAGATCAGATTTAATATCCCATCATCAGATTTACTCAAATCTTCAGTTTGAGATAGAATCATGATGTCGTACCCTTATAGATCTTGTTGTAGAAGAAAAAGTATACTCAATAATTGACTATGATATTGATTTACCTCAGTCCCTTAAAGACCTCCACAATCAGGTGTTCATTTCTCTGTTTATAAATAAGTTTATAGGGTCTTAACCAACTTGTACCTACTTTTTTATCACGTCCTTAGGTCAGTGATGATAGAAAAGGACTAAATTATCTGGTAGAAAGGTATTTAGAAAAGCATGTTTATTATTAAACCAATTAGTCTCTCTGGTGGTAGATAAATTTTTGAAAGCCAAGGCCTGAAGCTGGATAATATTATTAAAAACTCTCATAGTAACTTCAGGGGCTTCAGGGGAGGCTTGATTTAACATGGCTTGCAATTTATAGGGCAATTTAGCGATTCCTTTCATAGAAAGCTTGTAAGATAACATTTTTGATAATCTGATGGTAACTTATCATTAGGCATTAATTGAACTAGGTAGGTATTGTGGCCAATGAGAGGACCATTCAGGGACATTTTTGAAGAAATAAGGTTAATGTAGCGTTTAATTGCTCTAACAATCCATTGGTTGCAGGATGGTAAAGGGTGGAAAACACTTTAGTGGACCCTATTAATTTAGTTGACTCATACACCAGTGATGATAAATTTTTTTGACCATTATCAGATATAGTTATGTCAAGGCACTCATGTTGGGTGATAATTCAGTTATAAAGAATATATCAGTATCTAATGTGAAGTGAAGGGTAGGAATATATGGCTCCAATACACTTTGTTAAATGATCAACAGTCAGAATGAGAAATCAATGACCATTGGATGCTCAAGGTAGGGGTCCACGACATCAATACTTATAGTATGAAAGGGTTCACAGGGGGGAACCACTGAATGTTATATTCATGGATAGTTCCATCCTGACTTTTACATACCAGACAGGATTTCAATTCATTTTTAATTGAAAAAAGCATCCCTTTACAATAACATTGGGTTTTGAACCACTGATAAGGTTTTAAAATTCCTCCATGGCTGACTTGCAGAAGTCCTTTTAATATTACATCTGTACAAACAGAAGGTCAAATATAGGTAAACATTTTTGTAACATGAGTTTGTAAAGGCTACCATCCTTGTTCTGAATATTTGCCAGCCTTTTCTCTAACTCCTTTTAAATAGAAAAAGACCAATTTTTCTATAGGTGAGGTTGGGTTAGAAGATCATAGAGAAGATTTTCCTCAGAGTCAGTGTCAGATATCTTGATATTAGACATTATGGGAAGAAATTCGACCATTTGACTCCCTCAGTCAAATTACTGCCTAGACCCAAGAAAGGGCTAAAGGGATTACCTTGATGAGTTCCCAGAGAAATCAACAGGCAGCACAGCTCAAATCAATTCTAGGAAAACCCAAATGGTTCAACCAGAGTCTAAGATACCCCAGGATAAATTCCTATTTAATCAAAATGTTGGACCATCAGTATGTCAGGCAACCACTACTAGAAGTGGCACTCAAGGCAGCAAATTAATATGAACCTGAAAAAGGGTATTAAATTAAAAAACTGCCAAATGATTAACCTAAGTACCCCCAGTTTCATCTGACTTGGGTATTCACCTCACCATTTTTGCCTAACAAATTATGATACAAAGGCATTATACCATATGGAGTGTATTGCCTAACTAAGAGCCTCCCTTTCAGATGCCACCCCTCATTAATATTAATAATCCTTTTCCTTTTGGGGTTTATACTGTCAATTGTGGCAGATAAAACCCCCTAATTTATACTATTTAAAGTAATTACAATATTTCTATATTTCATTTTGGTATTTGACTTCAATAAGCCCATTTCTCTATTCTTACCATAGGACAGATACTCTGGCTGATGGGACATAAGCGGTAACTTGGCACCCATTTAAATAAAAATTACTTGTCAATCAACTTTGTCAGCCTCAAGTATTGACTGTTGGGCTTCTTGGGAATAGCACCAAAGAGATTAAAAATGGAAGCCCTACAGGCTGGTGCTCACTAAAGGGAGCTCAGCCTTTGATTAATAATACCTAGAACTAATTGATCAAACCATTGAAGATAACCTAATTGATAATGTCACCTGCTGGGTGCACAATGTAAATGGTAAAGAAGATGATTGAATGAGGAGCTACCCATTGTCATATTTATAGAAGTTCAAGAAAATCTATGGAGATTTACAATCTTATCATCTTACTTGGATTTCTAATGAAGAAATTAAAGCATTACTTCATGGAATCATCAACCAAGGAGAAAGTGGCAACCATGAAAGTGCATCTGTCATGAACAGATCTCACATAAACCTGTATGAATACAGTTCTCTCCAAGAGATTTATGAATCAAGTGTGAATCTATCTTGCTATATCTCGAAATTTATATTCCCTGCGCTTTTCATATCTGCAATTACTAGGAGTTCATAATGAGAAACTCCACCATCATTCCAATACCCAAGGGCCCAATGGATGGCCTATGAGCAGGTATATAATTTACCATCACAAAGTATAGGGGATGTCCACCAATTAATTGAAGTAAACCATTTCTACATCAGTAAGCTTCATTATTAAATGTGACGATCTATCCACTTTATTAAGTATTTGGAGAAAGTTTTGAAGCTTCTTCGAAAAGACATTGTGGAGTAAAAAAACTCAAGCAATTACTCGATGCCTTTGCTGAAGATCTCCATTGACAGGATAGCAAAGCTCATGGCAAAATAGAAGCTCAAGCTTCTACTAGCCGCCACCAGCAGGAAGAGCAAATCTTCATCCAAAGAGCACAGCTAGAACAAGCCCTACATCTAAAATGATGAGATGGAGGCTTTCAAACCTCTGAGACTTTAGCAGTGTCGAAATATCATTCCTTGATTAGCAAAAGTCAAACAGGAGCTAGCAACCTATGTAACTCAGGCATCTACTCTTTCAATTACTGAATGACTCAACAAACTGGAGAGAGACTTTAAAGGAAAATTCACCAGTTAAGAAAATATTAACTAAGTCTATTATTATCTAAATGAAGCTGAGAAATGCTGGAATACTCTTACAGAAGAGTTGAAAGCCAAAATTGGCAAGCATACTCTGAGCACTGAATGCATTGAGATGAAGGAGAACTTAATTCGTTGTATTGGAGTGCTGGAAGATGAGAACAAGCTTTTAAAAACATAATGTTCATCCGCCTCCCAAAAATCACAATCTGGATATCTGCTTTAAGAACTCAGAGAATAATAAAGTCATTCTTGAAAGAAGAATTAATCTGCTAGATGTTATGCCAAGACTTACCTTGAAGGAAATGGAGAAACACCTCAACCATCTACAGGACCAAATATGTCAACTAGAATGTCAAGTTGAACAGAGCAACATAAGGACTACAATTGCTGAATCTGAGGCTCCCAAAGTACATATCAATACTAGATTGGATGCCACTACCTTCAAGCTTAAATTTAAGGACAGATTTACATCTAGAGACGGAAGTATCACATCTTTCCTCAATGTCTATAGAGTTGCAATAAGGTGAGAATGATGATTAAAAGATTAATCATATTTTTTCTTATATAAGCCATATGGCTCAAGAGGTTATGGTACCTCATATGGATGACCTGAATACCTGTAGAGAAGTGAAGTAAGCGTTCATTAAAGAATTAGGGTCAAAGAAGAGCCTCAGTATGAAGAAACAGGCCTTCATGAGAATTTCACTTCTCTGAAATGAAACCCTAGCTGAATTTGTTGATCATTTTCATATAGAGGCCCAAACGCTGTTAACCTCAAAGATGCTGTCTCTGGATGATGATGTAGTTGCTGATATTTCTGGTTTACATAGTAACCCCAACCTAGCCATTCACTTCAAATACATTAAACGGAGCTTCAACTCTATCTTAGACATTAAAGAAGCCCTTCTCAATGTAGTTGACATACACAATTCAGAGAGCTCACGAAAACCTCCACAAAGACCAGAGTTTATACTGTGAAAGAAGTGAAGCCTAAGAAGGAGGAAAGGCTAAGATGCAACTACTGCAAGAAGTATAATAATACCAAGGATACGTATTTTAAAAAGAATCCTGACCTTGCCAAGCAGGGAAAAGGAAGGTCAGCTTAGGGTCAGGTACCTCTAAGGCTGATCAACCCAAAGTACCTGAAAGCGAAACATTGCCAATTGCTCACCTCACTTGTATTAAAAATGAAACTGATGACAGCTCTGAAGGGGGTCATGAAGATACAGGCTATTACGTTTTAGGCTCACCTGTAGACCTCGCTGTTATAGACTGTTTTAATGCTGAAATTATTGATGACACTCAGGTTCCTGAAGGCACCTACCTCATTCAGGTTATAGGGTGCCTTCAGATAATTGATACAGCCAATGATGCTGATCAGCACCTTGCCCTGTTGATTTAACCCATATCAAGTGTACACAGTCTTCTGGAGATCAAGAAAAAGTATCCTGAGAATGCCTAATAGCTCTCTGCAACGTTCTGCCTCAAGGAGATTGTCAGATTCTGGTGGTCGACTCAAAAATAAACTTTTGACAACCATCAGATTGGGCCAATTATCCTAATGCTCGACCTAATACCCTAATTATCACCTCAAAGCCTATGGCAACTACATGGATCAGGCTGAATATCTTAACTTTAATTTGATCAAGTACTTTATCAAAATGCTTGGGCCAAATATGCTCACACATTATGGCTGATTATCTCTGCATCAAATCTTGAAAATTAATCCTGATTATCAGGAACAAAATTAAACAATTAGTATACAAAATCATTTGGGACTGACCCAAAATTAATGTTTAAAAGTCCCATGGACATTTAGACAAATGATAATCTAATCAATTTCCCATCCTAGGGTGAGATTTGTACGTTGAT
>JAKSZP010018151.1:0-12044 GCA_022478985.1 Massospora cicadina
GTATCTTCAATTCTGAGAAGGCGGACCATCTCCCCCCTCATACTAAATTCCATTTAGGGTTTATAACAATGATGCAGGTGGTGAATATTAACTGTCCTTTATATCCACACAGCAGAGGAAGAGGCTGCTCTTAACGTGTGGTTGGATGATATGCTTAAGAAAGGATGGTTATTTAAAGAAACGTCACCAGTTGCTTCTCCCATCATTTTTTCCAAGAAGGCTGATGGTTCCCTCCGCCCCTGCGTGGATTATGATCACCTGAATAAAATTACAGTGCACAATCCCTACCTTTACCCTTGAAAGAAATTATTGGTCAAGTGATTGACAAGTCTCAGCTGTTCTCTAAGCTCAATCTTGTTATGCCTTTACCAAAATTTGGTTGATGGAAGGTCAAAAATGGATTACCAATATTTGAATGAAGAGATGTATTTTTCAAATTTTGAGTAATGCCCTTTGGGTTGAAGAATGCACCGGCTACATTTCAACAAATGATCAATAGCGTGCTTGGTGAACTTCGATTCACTTGTGCGGTTGCATGTTTTGATGACATTTTGGTCCACACCCCAAAACCTGAACAGCATGCAAAAGACTTGGAAGCAGTTGTGGCTGCTTTGCATAAGGTGAGCCTGTTCGTCAAGCCTTCAAAATGCAAGTTCTATAGGGAGGAAGTTACCTTTTTAGGAAATCTAGTCCTAAAAGATGGGTATACAATTCCCCCCAACAAGTTGGATGCCATCTGCAAATGGCCAACCCCAACAACCCAAAAAACAATGAGAGATTCTTTGGGCACCATCATTTTTCTGAAGAAATTTTCCCCAGCCCTTTTCCAGTTAGCCACACCACTTCACCCCCTCATGGGTAAGAATGTTCCCTTTTGTTGAACACTCAATTGCCAGCAGGCGTTTGAGTCAATTAAAGAGGTGTTCTATACCCCTCATTCTAAAACATGCTGATCCCTCCAAACCCTATATTATTGCATGTGATGCCTCATCCATTGCAGTTTGGGATGTTCTACTTCAGGAGCACAATGGTTCAGAACATCTGGTTGCTTACTTTTACTGAAAATTCTCCTCTACTAAACAATCCTGGGCCATCTACAATAAGGAGTTGGCTGCCATAGCATGGGCTTTGACTCATTGGCGGTATCTGTTACAAGGCGCTCAGCATGAGTTAACGATGCATACAGATCACCAAGACCTTCTGTATTTTTGTAAACCACATAAGTTGGCACATAGGCAAGCTCACACCTATTGGAATTTGTGTAGTTTCAACTTTAAATACAAGTTTATGAAAGGTGCACTAAACGTGCTCCCCAATTTCCTTAGTTGCAATCCTGCTCATTGCCCAACGGACTCAGATGAAGCAGACCTGATCACCATGATTCCCACCACCAAAATCTTATCCATTGTACCTCTCATGGTCTAATCAATAGACTTAGCTCAGGATGCTCCTCTTATTTCATGGGTTTTAGAAGCTCATATGACCTGTCCCAAAGAAGTGGAGTCATTAGACCAATTGTCCCTTCCAACTCACAACATTCCCTATATTCCTTGGTGGAGGGTCTTATTTATTTTTGGTCATGGGTTTGGGTTCCTCCTCACTTTAGAGCTGAGATGTTTCAGGCCCATCATGATCCTTTCACAATTGGTCATCTGGGCAATAAGAAATGCATTGACTTGATAAAGCAGACTTACAATTGGGCGGGCTTTATCAAAAGATGTACCAGCATGGATCACTGATTGCGTCACCTGCACATGGGCCAAGTCAGATCGATCAGGAAGAAATGACCTTCTTCATCCTTTACAACAGGTGGAAGGTCCATGGACATTGGTGTCCGTGGACTTTATTTGCAAACTTCCTTGTTTTAATAGGTTTACTGCAGTGATGGTGGTGGTTGATCGGGTAACAAAATTTTCTATTCATTCCATGCTCTTTCATGATTTCATCAGAAGAAATTCTAGTATCTTTGCACACCATGTGTTTTCTATGTTTGTTTTCAGCAGAAAATCATCAGCGACTGTGGGCCCCAGTTTACAGTGCGGTTCTGAAATGAGCTTTTATCCATTTAAAAATTACACCCTGCTGTTCCACAGCGTATCATCCCCAGTATGATGGACAAACTGAGAGGGTTGATCAAATTTTAGAGAAAACTTGCGCTGTCATGCTGCAGCTGCTTAGGATACTTGGGCTAATGACCACCCCTCTAACTCAATTTTCCTATAACAATGGAACTCATGCCTCTATGGGGGTTTCTCCCTATAAAGCAACTTTGGGGTATAACCTCTCATTTTTGGTAGGTCCTTGTCTGCGTCCTGAGGTCCTAGCTGCTGCAGATCATGCAGAGCACATTCAGTCTACTCAGTCCTTGGTGCAGGAGCATCTCACTCAGGCTATCAATGATTACAAGTGGTTTGTGGATCAAAAACGGCTTCCTGACTATGAAATAGTAGTGGGATCATATGTCATGCTTGATATGCACCATTTGTAGATGCAGGTACCCTCCTAAAAGTTTGCAAGCAAGCTTTTGGGTTCCCACTTGGTGGAAGAAGATTTTGGCAATAGTGCTTTCCAGTTAACGTTGCCATCTCACTGGAAACAGCATCCCATCTTCCACTTATCTCAGCTGTCCCCATTTGAGGGAACTATCTCCACAGATCCTGAACTGATATTAATTGAGGATGCAGAGGAGGCCGAGGTGGAGAGCATCTTAGCATCCCACAAATCCCAGAGGTCAGTTAAATATCTCATCACTTGGAAGGGTTATCCAGCCTAAAAGAACAGTTGGGTCAAGGCCCGTGATTGCACAAACTGCATGGAACTGGTCAAGGCTTTTCATGAGCCCCATCCCAATGCTCCCCGTCCCCCCAAAAAGGTGCAACTTTAATGGCGATCAAGTTGCCCAAGGCTCACAAAAATGTAGCTCTCACGCAGTTTCCTGGTGATGGCGCCCCTCCTTTGGCAAAAGGAAAGGGTAATGTAATTCCAGGAAATGTTCCCTTTTCGTGGATTGGGTGATTTTCCCATTTCTAAATAAAAAGGGTCCAAAGAGGCTTGCTGTACCCCTCGTCACCCAGGGTGATCTCGCCCATGTGGTAGATGAGCGCTGGGTAACAGCGCTCCCTCTGAAAATTCCTCCTCCAGTTCCTACACTTGCCTCCACTGAACTAGCTCACTGAATTGAGGAAATCATCACCAAATTATTGGCAATTGTCTTCCCCACAAGAAGAAGGGACTTTATAAAACTGATAGCGCTGAATCCTCAGAATTGAAGCTGAGATGTCTGGAATCAATGGGAATAAAGCCCAATGGATAAAAAACTAATATAAAAAAGGACAAGTATTGAATTATTGGAAGCAATTTCTGATGGCATTGAGCCATTGAGCAGTATAATTGCTGATGTTAAACTCCCCTCAAAATTGTGGGGGGACAATCCCCAATGAGCAGGTATCGCCATTGGGGACTGTCACTGATAGTTCAAAGCCCTCATTTCTTGAATTGGGATTGGTGCCAGATGTAACCCATTTGGTCGAATGAACGCCTCAGCGACTGGGCATGAGCGGTGTGGCCATCCCAAACCCATTACTGACCAGTTGGGACTGCACCTATGTTGGGTGGCCCTGGGGGATTACTGTTGCCCGTCAGACCAAAAAGCCATCACGCTTTCTAATGTAAACATAGTGGAGCTTCTGGTCAGGCGTCTGCAGATGAACTGATAGCAACTAAACCTGCTACCAAATCCTTTGATGTCAGTTCAAATTAATATTATTTCCTCCACCCCAAAATTTTTCAGGTTAGGTCAAATTTGAGGGCCCAATACCTGCTTTGACATGCTGACCTCAATCAAGCACTATCTATCGGTCATGTAGCACTGAGGAACTTGTTGGTTGATTCTCTTTACTTTACTTTCAATAAAAATTCCCGCTGGTACCCAGATTTTTTTAATTATACTTAAATTCTTCTTTCCAAAGTCCTTATGGCGCTAACTTGGTGGCCTGTTAGCCCCTACACTGGATGAACTATACTTGTTTTTATGATCACAATTACTCCCACCATAGTCAACTGGATTCATTGTGTAAGACACTTCTGGAAATTCAATCCCAATGTTGAAACTATCCGCTATCAGGATACTGGAATCCTGTGGCCTCACATATCTCATCTTCAATCAAGGATCCGATCCCTTGTCTCTGCTTTGGTGATAAACCCTTCCACTGGGGATCCCAAAGTAATTAATCCAGTAGTGCAACCCCCTGCAGTAAAACCTGCAGGGTCTGAGGTTGTATCTGTTTAGTTCATTACTGGGTTTCTTTTCAAGCTCATCCTACATCAATGAGCCATTGTTGCCCAATTTCCCGCACCTTACAACGTTGTTTGAACAGCAATGCTCTGTAATTTTGGCTTGCTTTTTAAGTGCTTACGCATCCCAACTGGCAGGCTTGTCTAAACTTCTTATGCCGTTTTCTTGACATTCTCCCTCTTGATCAATCACTAGCCCCACTTAGGTGTGCCCCAGCAAGTCCATCCTCCATCCTGGGTGGCTATGGCAAACCCTGCACTTCACCTCCCTCATGGCTGATGGCCATCAGCCCATTGTCATTGGTGACCAGTTGGCCATGTTCCCGTTGGGGGTTTCTTGTAGGGCTGAGGTATGGAGCTGGCAGCATCAGCCACTACAGGCATGTCACCCCATACTTGTCTTGGGATCTCCAGTCCCACCTCTACCCATCTTAGTGGCTCTTGCTACTTCAAATAACTAAAGGTGGGCAAAAGAGAAATCTTTATTAGGAGGGAATAATGACTATTTTTACTTAGGCTACTATGCCTATTCAAAACCCATTAGCCATCCAAGCTGAATCCTTGTTTAATCGTCAGTCGTTCACAGTGCCAATTCCCTCCCAATCCATTTACCCCAAACACTAAATATTATTTCAACCCATTCTTGGCAAAATTCACCTGTCAGTCATATATGAACTTTTATTATGAATATTTTGAGCATCCTTGGCATAAGTCGCGGTACTCAGATTTGGGACAGCAAAATACTATTTAGGCGTTTTAATAATGAATACATCAGCTTCCCATCAGAAAATTCCACAATGAAACACAATTTGGCAGTCAGCATTGAACTAGGATTTCACCAAACCCAAACAAATAGTAATTAATTGGTCATCATCCTCGGCATTAGTCACCAGTGTCAACATTTGAATAACATCACTATCAGGGTTTATCTATGATACTTCAAAAGGGCTCAACCCACCCAAATGGGAGCACAGATCAGTAAGTATAACATCAAAATTAATATCAAGCTAGTTATTAGCTGGTAATCACGCCCAACTAATTAATCCCCCTAATTCTGATATTATTGGGAGGAATTTATATGGTATAATTTCTGACAGGTACCTTTTTACTTGGCTTAATAACACATTGTTATATAGCATTAGTCAGTACATTGTAGAAACACAAAATCAAACTAACATCACCTAAAGTATTTCATCAATACAGAAGGTGAGCCCTACTTTAGCATCATGAATGTGGCACAATTTACATGTACTGATGATGTTATCAATATATATTGTCAATATATTTAATCATTGAGCTAGTGCCATCTAGATACCTTAAATGCAAGCTAAAATCAAACTATGAATATATCCTTAGTTAAATCTATAAATTATGCTCATATAATTGTAAACTTTTCCAAATTTGCAGCACAGATGAAGGCCCTAATAACCAAGTTCAATAAATCTCTATGCTGATTCAGAAATACCACCCACAGAATAATCTGTGCTGACACAACTGCAATAATCCTAGCTGTATTTCTGGGGGAGCACCCTCCGCGCCTTAACACGCAGAATTCCCATTTCACACAAAAAAGGGGAAAAAGGTGGCTGTCCCTCTCATGACCCAGGGCGATTTGGCCTATGTGATTGATGGGAGATGGGTTATGGCATACTCTCTTGAAGTTGCTCCCTTTCACCCTATTTCAACACCTAATATTTAGTGCAGCAGATTAGAGGGGTGTATGTAGAGGTGGCAGCGGCGAGAGGCCACCACTTCAAGCAATAGAAGGGCATCATACATATAAATAGTTTTAGGTTTTGCCAAGGGGCCAAAAAATTTGATATAGTGAAGAGTGGCGGAATTGAACCAGGTGCAGTGCAACCAGGTTCAAACCCCCACCAGGGGTTTCCCTTCCATCAGGTGAGGTGGGTCCCACTGCAGGGTCTTCAAGGGCTTAAAACCCATTCAATACCCAGTGGGATTGTCCCTATGTAGCCTGACCATGGGTGCAACCAGTCACCCATTGGGTGAAGTGTTGCCAATCTGCCAAGCTGAATCACAGTGAGAGAGAAAATTTGGGAATGAACAGGGTTTTGTAAACCTAGAATTGTGATGAAACAGTTAGTCATAAAGTTTTTTTATATGAAAAGCATAGTAACTTACCTCAAGGTAGTACAAAATTCATAATCTGGTCAATATGAACGGTTTGGTCATATTTGTATGTTTTTGCAATGTTGGTTTTTTCAGAGCATTTGAGGCTGGCAAACGCTCTAGAGGATTTTCCAATCACAAATCATTTAAATTTTTATATTATTTTAAAAATTTAAGCTCTTTTGCTTTTGTTCACCTTTTTTAAGGTGGATTGAAGGAATGATCCTCAACTTGGAATTTTTACTTGATGACACTGAAATTAATGTGAAAATTCGAATTTAACTTAATTTAAAGTATCTATCTTAAATTTTGCGCTGGTCCTTGAGAGTTGCTCATAAGGTACCTTACAGTCTTTTAGAGCTTTGCTCCTATTTCAGAAATGTAACCTATATATCTGGTATAACTGAGTGGTCAAAAGGGGATAGACTGAATCTGCACCTCAGCCTGTAGCTTGAATCAGGTACCAGAGCTCTTTTGAATCCATAGCGATCCAGTGGACTGAGCCCCTGATGAACCCCCAGTTAGCAGAGGCTGCGTCAGCTCCAGGTCTTGATCCAGAGGCCCAGTGGTGAGGATGAGACATGGTATTTGGTGGATTCCAACAGTGATAGAGGGTGGTTTGTCAGGACTAAGGGGTTTAGACCAATTTCCTTTTTTAAGGCCAGGAAACCCAAAATTTCAGGGTGCTGAATTATAAGTATTTACTTTCTTTGGCCAGAAAATCTTAACTCAGAATAAACTTCCTTAAGTGTTAAATACTAACTATTTTTTCATCCCTAAATAGTAAGAGGTAGGCAATTTAATTTAAATGGATAATATGAGTAAAGTTTATTTGCTCAGAAAATGATTATATGGGAGATCAGGGAGTTTTTCTCATTAAACCTACAAGCGTTACAAGCTAAGATCTAAACTCATTAACTAATTGGGGATTCTGCGGCAGGTTTCTCATTTCTTTCAGATGGGATTCAATCGTCGCATAGATCAGGTTTTGATCCCAATATTAGGGGGTTTTGGGTAATGATTATTCAATTGCTTAGTCGGGTTTTTATCCCCAATTTAAAAAACCTTGTGTTTCATTGGAGATTAACCCTATTAATGGTTTCATCTATTTTATAAGATTGGGTTTGATTAACATCATATGACTCATGCAAATCTCTGATTTGGGAAGAAATCCTAACAACGCCCTCTCTAGATATTGGCATAGAGGGGAAACGGATGGAGAAAGAAACTTTGTACCCAATTTACCACAGCACCCTGAGTGACCTCTACAATAGAGTGTTCGTTACCTTGCTTATAAATACCTTTTTAGGGACCTGACCAGTTGGTTCCTAATTTGTTATTGCAACATCCAGGCTGATGATGGTAGAAAAGGACTAGACCACTTAGTTGGAAGGTGTGCAGAGATTTATGCTTGTCATTAAACTGACTAGTTTCTCTATTAGTTGTGGCAGACAAGTTTTTGGAAGTCAGTGTCAGGAAGACAGCATATGAAGTTTAGACTGACCTGCTAGTTGGGATGCAAAACCACCCAAAGGCAAGTCAGAATGCTAGAGGCATTGCAAATCAAATGACATTGTCTTTAGTGGTTAGTCGTGTGACAATTGAGCACTGGTGAGCTACAAGTGTAAAGAGGAACCTGGAAAGGAACCAGGCTGTTACAACTCCAGACCCAGTGACCTTGTTGCAGGGAGTTGTGCAATTGGGTTTACTGTGTTAGTACCCTCCATAGGAGAGTTGAGAATGTAAACGGAGGTGAAAGGGTAGATCCTCGCTTAGAGTGGAGACATTTGGGCCCACAGGATTCTGATATCCTTCTGGTGGATGGCCTTGACAATAGGGTTGAATTCCCAAAGATTTCATACATGATATACCCAGTTAACTACAGTAGAAGCTATTGTTACTATCATGACTGGTATTTCCCAGAAAATGTAGGGCTAAAAGGGCCACAGGGTCAGCGCCATAGGGAGCTCGGCAAGGAAAAATTAAAATGAATCAAAAATTAGGAAATTTGGGGAAGGGTTTTTAATAAATATTAAATTTAAGAAAATCAACTGTCAATTTCCTCAGTGTGTCATGACTACTTAAATAGATGGTCAATTTTGGGAATATCTTAGTAAAGCATAGAATTGGGGCCCTCAAGATTTGACCTAACCTGGCGAGCTTTAAAGGGAAGGAGAAAAAATTTAATCTGAACTGACTTTGAAGGAATATGCGGCGGTCTGAGTAGTTGTTGGTTTGACCTCAGACGCCTGACTTGTGGTTACACTGTGTTTCTGACAATTAGTGCAATGGCATCTTTCCCAATGGGCAATGGGAACTCCCCAAGGCCACCCCACATAGGGGAAGTCCCAAATTATTGGAAATGGGTTTGGGATACCCAACCCACCCACGCATGGTCACTTTGGCATCTGTTCAGCTTAGTGAGATGCATCAAACGATGATCCTGATTTTAGAGGGGAGTATTTTGAGCTGTCAGCAGCATTTGATGATGGAGATACATGCCATTGGGCTTTGCCCATGATGTTTTTGAGGAGAGTTTCAAATAAGCAACAACAATTCCTAATGGCCTGATGCCATTGGTGAGTTTGACCAAGGATTTTAAAACTAAAAACATTCTCATTAAGGGATACACGCCCGTTGAGCTTTGTCCCCAAAGTTTTTAAAGCAGGTTATGAACCAACAACAATGTTTCCCAATGGCCCAATGCCATTGGCGAGTTTTCCCAAGGATTTGACACTTGATCTTCATTAACAGAATGTGCAAGCCTGTTGGGCTTCATATCTGAGGGTTTAAGGCTTCCTGACCTTAATTTTGAGGGCTTGGTGCCATCATCTTCATAAGTACCTTTTAGCCCATGGGGTGGCAACTTCCAATTATTTCAGCGCAGATTTCCTCAATTTACCATACAATTTGGCAGAGGCAATTGTGGGGACAGGTGGTGGATCTTCAGAGGGATTGCTGTTACCCAACGCTTGTCTACCATATGGGCGAGATCACCCTTCATGATAATAGGGAAAGCTTCCCTATGAGGACAATTTTTAGTGGGGAATAGGAACACCGCCTGGTCTAGGCAGAGGGGGCACTCCCATGGACTTACATTACCTTTCCTTTTGCAAAAGGGGGGCACCACCACTGGGGAACTGAGTGAGTGCCAAATTTTTGTGGGCCTTTGGAAGCTTGATCGCCATTTAGGTAGCAATTTTTGGTGGAGGACAGGAGGCTTTGAGGTGGGTGGCGTAGAAAGTATCAACCAGTTCCAAGAAGTTTGCACAATCTTGGGCCTGAACCAACTGTTCTCATATGCCGGATAGCCTGTAATTTCAAGGGAGCGTCCCCTCTGCCTGACTAGGTGGTGTATCCATTCCCGAAAAAAGGGCCAAAAAGGGTAGCTGCCCCTCTTGTCTCACAGGGCAATCTTACCCATGTGATAGACAAACGATGGGTAACAGCCCTCCCCTTGAAGAACCAATACCTAACCCTGCAATTGCCTCTGCTGAATTATTTCAGCAAATTGAGGGAATCTGCGCTGAAATAATTAGAATCTGCCACCCCATGGGCCAAAAGGTTATTATGAAGTTGATGACACTGAGCCTTAAAATTAGGATTAGAAGCCTTAAACCCTCAGCAAAAAAAGCCTGACGGGATCACACATTCAGTAAATGGAGATTATAAGGCTGATTTTCTGGAAAAACTCGCCGATGGCATTGGGTCATTGGGAAATGTTGTCGTCAGTTTAAAATTTTCTCCATAAACATTGAGGACAAAGCCTGATGTGTGTGTACCTCATAATAAAAATGTGTCCAGTGTCGAATCCTCAGTTATACTTGCCAATGGCATTGGGCCAATGGGAAATGTTGCTGCCAACTCATAACTCCCATTGAAAACATCAGACAAAGCCCTACAGGCGTGTATCTCCTAAGATGAATGTTGCCGCCTGCTCAAAACCCTTCCTTTAAAAATTAGGTTTGTCATTCAATGCTTCTTTCTTGGCCAAACGGACAGCAAAGTGACCAGGTGTGGGTGGGTTGGGTATCCCAAACCCGTTCCTGACCTGTTGGGACCACCCCTACATGGGGTGGCCTTGGAGTTTCCCATTGCCCATTGGGTGAGATGATGTTTCTCTAATCATAAAAAATGTGGGAAACCACAATTCAGGCATCTGAGGTCAAATTGACAGTGACTCGGCCCACTGCCAACAACTTTTGAAGTCAGCTCAATCTGAATTAGTTTTACCCCTCTTTCAAAGTTCACTGGGTTAGGTTGAATCTTAAGGCCCTTAACCCAA
Source organism: Massospora cicadina (assembly GCA_022478985.1). Taxonomy (NCBI): domain Eukaryota; kingdom Fungi; phylum Entomophthoromycota; class Entomophthoromycetes; order Entomophthorales; family Entomophthoraceae; genus Massospora; species Massospora cicadina. Next base: position 10,709 of record JAKSZP010018151.1, read on the forward strand.
GTCTTTTTAAGCTATTTCCCAATCAATCGTCTATTTAAGCAGTTGGAACACACTGAGAAAATTGACAGTTGATTTTCTTCCTTTATTTCCAATAAAAAATTCCATTTTCTAAATCCAATTCTTATTATGACGAAATTCAAACAACCCAACCTGGCCCAATTATGTCCAAATTCAAAACCCATGAGCCTGGGGCTGTGCTTGCTGGTTTGTCACCAGGTTATTATTCACAATTTTAACCCATGGGCGATATTTTGCGAAATCTGTTACTATTAAAACAATCATCATTCAAACAGCAGTGCCTCTGGCATTTGGTCTCATCATTTTGGGTGCTTTGGCATCCAGACTGGAAGGCCAGTATAAACTTCTCTTGCTGTTATCATGACATAATCAACCTTCCATTAATTTCAGCCATTTCCACCCTCCTCATCAAGGTGGGCACAGCAATGGTCATCTTCTATCAGATGAATAGGGTTGTCAAAAATTTACTATGGTCGCACTGGCCCAATGTTCAACTTTTACTCAGCAATACCCTACAAAATAGGATTTTCATGCTTGAAGCCACTGAGATGGCATTGGTTTTGAATCCCAGCTCCAAATTAGTGTGGGAAACCAGCTTATTTTAATTACTGGTGTGTTCCGCCAGCTGGTTTCCACAGATAATTTTATAAAATTTAAATTTAAATAAAAAGCGCTATAAAAATGGGATTTTATGATTTTTATTGAGCGCGAGATAAAGGGAAAGTAATACTCCTCAACCTCCAACTATCTAATTTTTAAAGTAATTTTGAAGGCCTAGGGGGAATTTGGGAACATGTTCAGAATAGCCTGCATGAGTCCAAATTAGTGAATATGCAGGAATAGCATATCATGGCTCAGGAACTTGCGTCAGGGCAGTGGAGCAAAGGAAGAGGAATTCTGATTAACCCAAATGTACCCATGAGGTAACATCTTTATAAACTTGAGCCAAGCACCACATGAGAAAATTCTTGCACCTTGGGGGACCCCTGCCAAGCCTATAAAAAAGGGGGGGTCCCCATGCAGGTGCATTGAAGGACTTTGCGGGGGTCAGGGGAGTGCCTTCCATTAATTTCCCTAAGGTCTGTGGTTCAGTTGGAGAAATCTGACCTTCTGATTTTGTTATTGCCCATATGGGTTTTGAACTGGTAATTCCACAATTAATGGGGTTCCACTGAGAATTGCCCAGGGACTTTTGGCCGATTTCCTTGACATTTTTATTATTAATTTTATTAAATGAGCGCTAAATGGCATCAGAATATTGCAGATAGCCAACATTTCCCTTTTTTTGCAGAACTTGACCTACAGCATTGTTATCTTT
>JAKSZP010018152.1:0-11998 GCA_022478985.1 Massospora cicadina
TCTGATTGAACGCATTTAAGCAATCCAATTTTGTAGAAGACTCTATTCTTCTCCATATAGGTAGAAAAATGTGAGTCCACCGGGATGGGATGCAAATCTGGTACTGTGACGTTGTTAAGGTTCTCATAATTTATGCATGGGCGTAGGGTACCATTAGCATTTTCCACAAAGAGAAGTGGGGAACATAACAGAGAGTACGCTTAATTTTGCGCGTTTAACTAACTGCTAATTAGCCCACTTATCTAGGGCCACTTTCTCCCTCACGGTCAAAGGGTAAGTAGGTGAAGATATCCGCGCCAGATTAACAGTTAGTTTGAACTTGAAAGCAAATTCTGAATGAGTGTATAGTACATTGGCTGAAGCCACGTCAAATGAAAATTCCGGCCCTTCTAAGCAAGTAGGTAAGGGTACTTCCAAAGAGGGCTTCAACAACGGAGCAAGATTGAGTGTGTGGACCTTGGGACATTGGGGCAAATCGCCCACAAAGTTAGCTTTAGATAAGGGGACAATTAATTCATGGCTATTTTTCAGAGTTGATGATATGTTATTGTCTTTTAAGTTAACCTGACATCATACTTTCACCACCACTCCTAGCACAAATCAATGAGGCACAGGAGTCTTAATAGCCTGGAAGAGGTCAGCCAAATGATACTCCCAACGTGATAATACATCAACACCATAAACTTCAGAGTGGGAATACTTGGGAAGCCCCACTCCTAATCATACCACCAGGCAAGTAGTTCAACTAAAAGTAGTCAGCTAGGTCTTGATCAGTAAAATTATCAGAGAATCCTCATATCCACCAAAATAGTTGTGCGAAATTTACCTAATGGGGAGAAAAAATAGCAGAAAATAAAATTAATAGCCAGAATAGTCTTACTATTGCATATAAAGCTTTCACATCACCAGTAAAATCTTTATCAAGCATAAAAATTACACAAAGATAAGTTTTTGCATCAAAAATGGAGAGGGTTAATTAGCCACTCTCACCACTGAGGACACATATTCTACCATAACATCAGCAGTTGCAAAAACATTCTTACATTTTAATTGTAGTTCCTTTTCAGCCTCCTGTGTTCTGCGGATCATGGTAGAGGTCAAGAGCGAGTTTTCGGTGTAATCTGGTATAAAGGAATAGGGTAACATCAGAGCTGCCAGAACTGACAATCAGCTAACTAAGATTTACCTCGTTTGAATTATAAAAATGTACTTTGGGCATCAATGACCCCATACTTGATCTGATGGTTCAATTGATTATTGTTATCCAAAGGCATTCACCAACAAGCCTTTCACTAATGATTTGGCTGGCACCATAGGAACGCGGTGAAGTTGAAAACCTATTTTATGTAAATTATTTACTTTATATTCAGGGCTAGACTCATCTGATTCCTCAAGTTCCGCCAAAACAGGAAAGGAATCAGATGAAAGCTCTGCTTGTTCAAGTAAAATCACTTGACTTGGGCGCCATATTTTTAGAAGCAGCCATGGGTGACATCATCACAGCGAAATTGACTAATACATATAATTAAACTTGGGGCTGGACACTTGCTCGCCTTTGATTTCTGTTAAAAGACTTAGTAATGAAAATTATTCCTCCTTCTTCAGATGTGCGCATGAGCTTTGAGACCTGTATCTATAGGGGACACCATGGGTGAAACAGTTATGATCAAATTACCCATCCCCTTCCAGTTTGTGGCGGGGTAATCGCCTTAAAGAGCTTTGATCAGTAGGTTAAAGAGGGGAGGGGGCGATTGCCAAACCAGGGCGTTTCTAGCAGGGAGGTCCAAGGTGTAACGGGTAAACAATATTTTACATGACATTTGGAAAAGGTAGTGTCCTTTCCCCATCAAAAAATCAATCAAGATATGTTTTGACTGGGTGGCCAGTTTGGCGCAGAACAAAAAACTCATAGAAGGCATGGACAGATGAAACGTCTGGGTGACGCTGCTCCAATATACACTCTAAACTATCCACTGATTTCCACAAAAGCAGCTGTTCATGGAACACCATGAAAGCCCAGTTTGCCACCTCAGGAGACAGCTGATACATCAAATCCACCCCATGCAAGGGTGGAAGAGATTTATTCAATTTGTTATTACTAAAAGAGGCTCATTGAGAGGTAATAAAGAACCTGTTGTATTTGAGAGTAAATTTTGGGGGAAAGTTGGGGAATTATGACAACAGGATCATAAAGGGTCTGAGTCCACCAAGTACGAGAAGGAAGGGTAGGTACTCCCAAGTTGGTGGTAGTGAGAATTACGCTGAGACACACCAACAGTAAAATGAAAAAACTTCAGTGAGCAACATAAAGACCATGAAAAATGGCCAGCGTATCCAGTTTACACTCAAAGAAAGTCCCACATGAATAATTCCATACAAGCATAGTAAAAAGGTTGCTCAACTAATGTCAAGAGAGTGTCTGTAACTATCAATTCCCAGCAAAGTGTTGGGAGATGCACAGCCACAATGCAAGGGAACTAATCATTAGCAAGATTTGAAACAAGGCACTGCGTATGGTGCCAGATTAAAAGAGACTCAGGGAAAGGGTAACGCACAAACTATAATAGGATATAATAAATAAACAACAGAACTTTGGTTGGACTCCAGAGGGGAATTCATAACCAAGTTGAGATCGATGTCAGGATGCTTGGGTGCCATGATATAATGGAGACCAGGCCGGCTCAGTGGGGCACCAGATATGATTATTGATTTTGCAAAATAAAGTGGACAATGTTGTTAGAAAATACCTTGAGGAGGTCCATGCACATGTTCGTCCAAAGGACCATGCAAAAACGTAAACCTAATGGGGTTTTATTTTAGAAAGTTGACCAACAAAGAACTCTTATCTTGAGGATTAATATTAAACACTGGAGAGGGAATCATCCATCTGCGTGAGCGGCGCTAGGCCTAAACAAACAAATAAGTGCACACTACCATCAGGTATTGTACTGTAGCTCAAGATAGCTTGAACTTGAGTTATTGAGTGCGATTGAACTCTCCCCATTTTTCCAAAATTATGAATTGAAATTGTTTAGAACCTGGTTGACAAGTAACTATGCTGAACTGTCACAATAAGAAACAAAGCTTGTCTGTTTAATGCCCATGATGTAATGCAGGATTGAGCATCATGCACACCCCTAGGACCAACTTAGGCAAATACTAACTGTACCCAACGTTGGTCCAAGGTACGTTTTAGGTCAGGGAGGCCTTGCAGCTTGACTTTTTTAGCCTCCTGACGCCCAGCCTTGTCTCTATATATCTGTGCCATCAATTATACCATGTAATCATGACATCTTCCAGCATCTATTCCTTGGGCATCTTTTTGCCTATTTAGAATGTGTAGGACAAATCAAATGGAAAAAGATAATAAGCAATGGAGATTTTTATATAGATATAAGGGTGAGGTCTTTAGAGATGACCAGCTACCTAACTCATTTTCACAGTACCAGGGGTTGTACAGATTTAGTGGTAGGATTAAATGTAATACATGCTTAATGCTACAACCTTAATTGTCATTGACGTTCCCTGCCAGAGGGCTACAAACTTCAATGTCATTAGCATCACCCACCAAAAAACTTAAAATCATCCCTGCAAAATTATCAGCTTTCTCCACAAATAACCCAGTTCAAAAACCTTGGCAACATCATCTGGCAATCATAAATATAAATCATCAGCATTTGGTCGCTGGAAAACCTTAATAAATAATTAGTGTCAAATCTATCCTCAGTTTACTTGAAAGTTAATCATAGTAATTTGAAATTCTAAATTGTCGATTTATACTCAGCTTTGCCATAAATAAAAATACATATAACTATTAGCAAGATTATACTAAAGCTACTATCATATGTTAAACATTGAAAGAACGCGTTTTAAAGAGCTGACTCAGGACTAAAACCAAGATTTGAAAGTGAAATAACTAAGTTAGTTGGCAAGGGTGCAAGACGATTTCAATAAGAATACTTTGCACTATTAAAATCAAAACTTTCATAATAGATGAATCTATTGGCAGATGATCCTGATCAATCATTAGTGATAGATGGCATTGAAAGAACTATAATCTGGATAAGATATTTCAGTACAGCCCTCATCTTAATGAGACTATGTTCTTCAAAATAGCTCTCCGCCATAAGATAAGATTAGCAGGGTTTCATCAACGATAAAACAAAAAACTCCTTTGGTATATATTTCTCTAAATAGTTCATGAACTAAAGCGTGGTCAAATTTATATATATAATTGTGTGAAAAAACTTTTGGAGTTGAAAAGACTGAAACTGGTAAAATTCATTGCCTAAAGCTGGGAACAGATTGCATGAAGGTAATAGCAATGCTCATTTCCAGGGAAATCAATGGAGGAGTGTAAGTGGACTTGTGGCATCCTGCACTGGAAAAACAAATGATGGCTATAAGCCACCTTTAACAACTGACAATTTTGCCTCTGGCTAATCAAGAAGCACGCTAATGAAGTTTCCAAACATGAGCACCGTTTGTTAAAATATTACACTTTTCTAAATGGTTCAGGAACTTGACCAGTGTGCCAAGATCAACAGTATGAAGACTGCTAACCCCTTACTACAATGTCATCATTAATAACCTTTAACTACTAATTTACAGTAGAAACTCCCTAAACTGCATACCAGCAACTTCACTAGGAGGAGTACCAGCATCAGTAGATCAGCTCCTTCAACTTTCACAGTGCTAAATTGACCGACCGTCATGATTTTTAATGGGATACTATATCCTTTTCCCTCACTTTTAAGCAGCCAGTTGGTGAATCCGCGTTAGGGTTCCAGTTAGCTCCAAGTGGGTATTGGTACCACTGACCACTCCCTAGATGCTTTTATCAGCATCTATTTCTTGGGGATTTTTTTTGCCAATACAATATGTTTAGAAGCTATCAACATTAAAAGAATAAAAATAGACAAATGGAAATTTTTATTTAGTTATAAAGATGAGGTTTCTATAGCTGATAAACTCACTTGTTTTGATTTCACAGTATCTGTGGTTGTATTGGAATTATGGATAGGAAAAATGTAGTGCATTTTTAAGGCTAAAAACCTATATTTCATTGGCGCTCCCTGCTAGAACACAACCTTTACTGTCATTGGAGTCACTCATTAGAAACTCAAACTTCTATCCCTGCAAAAATCCTCAGGATTGTCCACAAGTAAACCTAGATTAAAAAAAACTTTGCTAACGTTGTCTGGCAACCATAAATGTAAAATCCTCATTATCATTCACCTGAAAACCCAATAAATAATTAGCCAAAATTTATCTTCAGCTTTAGTCACCAATGAATCTTAATAATTTGAAATAACTAACTGCTGATTTATCTTCAGAATTAGTCGCTGGTAAATCAAACTACATAAGAGCTACAGAAGATATTTTGATACTTCTAAAAGCTTTCAGACAATAAAAGAGCTCATTTTACAGATCTGAATTGGGATTGAAAGAAAAGAAAAGTAATTAAGTATAATAGTTGGCAAGTGGATCCAATGTAATTCAATTCATTGGAATACATTGTAATAATAAGGAAAACTATGGAAATAGTCAAATCAATTGGCAGCAGTGCCTAATTAATCAAATTGAATAGCTGATATTAAAAGAACCATACTCTTTTTAACACATTACAGCACAAAGTCTTTTACCTAAAAAATCAGAAATTAAAGTTTAAGTAAAAAATGAATTGATTGCTGAAACCAATTAAAACAACCCCTTATTATTTAAACATGAGGCAACAAAGATGAGTGGTGTCCAAGAAGTTCTTGAGGGCCCGTGGCATCGGTGTCAGAGGGCTAATAGTACTTCTTAAGAAATTCCACATGTCACGGTTGAAAAGGTAACCCTTGGTGGAATCCTTTGGAGTAAAGGCATCTTTAAATGTCTTCTCTATTATCTCAATTGGACCTTTTTAATTTGTGCTTCAACTCGCTAGTCCTACAAAAGCCATTATTATCATAATAGCATACCAATCCCCCTACGCTGAGGGAGGGTAAATTCTGGAAGTATTTGTTATCCAGCATTTTAGACCTAGATTTCTAAGCCTGCAAGTTGGAATGAGCGGTGCTCTTCAGCTAAATCACCATCAACAAGAGCTTCTTAAGATATAGGCTTGACTTCATGCTTTCATAGTTTAAGACGTTTGTATAACAACGGTAGTTTTGCAGGACACTTCTTATATATAATAACTAAAATGGTAAGTGCTCCATGGATATGACAAATGGGAACTTTCCACATCGCCAGAAGCCAATTTGGCAGGGGGGCTAAGGTAAAGGCCTACAAGCAGAAGAGTGCAGCAGTGGTTAATGATACATTTGTTGGCTTGATGAACGGTTTTTGCTAAACCTTTAAAGATGGTAAGGACAATATTGATGCTTAGGAGGATTGTCTGTCCACTAGAGAGGGCGTACAGTGGGGCGACAGCCTTGTTCAAACCAGAGGTATAGTTTATTTTTCGTTCAAAATCCAGAGTACCTCAACAAAATCTCAACATATGATTTTCAAATTTTAAATTTATTTTTGATTTTTGGTATCTTTATTGCATATATTAGAAGACAAAGTTGTCCTAAACACCTTTTTCTGGTTTTATTTATATTAGGAAGCGGGTGATATGGGGAATTTGTTCCCATGGAGTTCGCTGGGCGGCGGGCTATCCATGGCCCTATTTTGAGAATCTTAGCCCCTGATATTCCCATCTCAGCCCATTCTAGACCATTCATTAGGTACCCAGCGTTGCGGAAACTTTTCCACATTTAACTTCATCCATTGGGGATGAAGCAGAGCTCAGCGTTTCAGTGTCAACCTTTTCATAAACTTATAAATTAAAAAAATTAAAAAGTTTCTGTTGACTTCTGATTCGCTCAGCCGCTGCTCCCCTTGACTCTCATTACTTCCATTTATGGTGTAATTCAGCTTGGCAGCTCCTGATTTGCCAAACTTCCCATTGCTGTGTTTCTTGATATACATATATTGGCATAATTCAGCTTGTCAGCCCCTGATTTTCTCGGCTGCCCTTTGCCATTGTCCTCAAAATTTTCCATTTCAGCAGATTTTAGGTTAGCTGCCTTTGATTAGCCTAATTGCCATTTATTTCAACCTGTGCCACCTCTGCTCCAATGTTTATTCGATTTGTTGGCATCTGATTTTTCAGAATGTCATTTTTGAGGGTCATTGCCCTCAAACCCTACAGTTTTTATCGTTTCCAATTTTAAGAGCCCTGATATCCACCTTATGGTGGATCAGGGCCATGGGACGGTCAGGCAGCGCCTTGATCGTCACATCACCCCCCTCAGAGGAGAGCCCCCTGCGCCCCAGCCTTCCTCAACATGCTGAGTACAGTTGGTACAGTGGTCAGGATATTTAATTATCTTCTTATCCCCATAGGGGAATATGGAGGGTTTGTAATGATCAGGCAAAAACTTGATCGTCACAATAGCTGAGTGACAAGCAATGTTATAGAGAAAACATGACAGAAAGCAAAAATATTTTCCAACTAGACGCTCTGCCCATAATCAACTTATGTAAACTACTCACAAGAGTACCATTCACTATTTCAATAGTGCCATTGGTCTCAGGTAATATGGGGTAGACAATAAACCTTTTATACACATCAACTCATTGAGTTTAGTAATCATTTAAGATGTAAAGTTAATCTCATTATCTATTTAATTATACTGGGGAAACCATGCATTGATTATAACTCTAACATAAACTTAGCAGTAGTCATCACAACCAGGTCCTAATCTTCTCTAGCCTACACCTTTTGAATTCAGCACTGGCCTGGCATCAAGCATCAAAAATGTGGATAGACTTTCCCAGTCGCCTACTGTAGCTTTAATTTGCTATAGGTGTTAACCAAGAACCCCACAACGTTAATGTATAAAGTGTTCTAGGCAAAGTTAGGTGTGAGTAATTGATATGAAGTGGCCTTATGGTAAGGCGCTTCAGATTGACATTCTCTGCAAAAGGAGAGAGTTTCATAAATATCAAAATCCATTAATTACCAAGAATAGTTTGCCATTAACTGTTTGAGCGTTTTCTAAAATCTCACATGCCCCATTACCATATGGGCCACAATAATTAAGTCAGTCCACTCAGTGGGCTGGGAAACACAACTGATTTGTTTGTTATTAGTTTTATAAAGTTTCACATTTTAAATCTTTACTCAGCTTCTCCAATTTGCGCTGAGCCTATTCAGGTTCAGATTATATTGCTTTGCTACCATTTTATCAAACATTAACGTCTAAATCAGCAATTAAGGCTACAGTAGGCGACTGGGAAAGTCTATCCACATTTTTGATGCTTGATGCCAGGCCAGTGCTGAATTCAAAAGGTGTAGGCTAGTAATTTTAGAGCCCAGTAGGACAGCCATCCTTCAGGTTTCTGAAAATTTGTAATCAGCGCAGAGAGACATGGGCATTTACCACAGTAAAAGCACAAAGTGGATGTAAGCCTAAATTTGTTTATAAGCATAAATTACTGCTAAAAAGTATTTCAGTAATGGTATAATTTCATTATGTGTATATCCAGCGTCCAGCTGCAATAAGTGATGTGGTGTTTTACCCCTCCAGAATCTAGCTGGGATAACACCGCCCCTACAGCGTAGAGAAATACATAAATCTCCAATTAACGGCTTTTTAAGTTGGGACACCGGTATTAGTGCTTGGGTGCGGCACAGACTTGGCTGTTCAAAGGCCAGCTGACAGTCTTCCATCCACTCAATTTACTGCATTTTTGAGAAGTTGAAATAGCGTTTCACTTAATTTTAATAGATTTTTCACAAATGGCTATAGTAGCCAACAATCCCAAGGTACACTTGGATATCACACTTATTACTTGGCCATGTCATCTGTTTTATGGCTTCACCTTTACCAGCTGGGGCTGTAGGCCCTATTTGTCTATGATAAACACAAATTTTAGTTTCTCCCAAAAGAAGTTACACTTGTACATCTGGATTTTATGATCACATTGGTGATCTGGCGTAACAATTCTTCCAAGTACTGTAGGTGTTTGGTAAATAATCTAGAAAAACTTTTATAACACCTAAATAAGCTAGGACACAGTATATCTTCAAAACGCCAAATAAAATTCCATAGCTTTTTGGAAGGTCGCAGGGGAATTGCACAGCCCCCATGGCATCCAAGAGGGTTGATACAGACCCTAGGAAGTTATCATCGCGCACTTCTCCTGCTCCTCATTAGGAAAACAAATTTGCCATTAGCTAGAAATTAAGTTATGGCTAAAAAATATCAAGCGCCACCCAAACAGGGTAGCGCATTGTTGATCTGCAATAAAGTATAAGAATCATTTTTGGTAATAGTGATATGCTTCCAGTAATCTATTACCATTCGGCCAGAATCATCCTACTTTTTAATAAACTCTGGGTAGGCCCATGGACTTTTGGAGAGCACCACATCCTGTGATGAACTAGCTGGTTGATTTCAGCATTAATGACTTCATCTGCCACCTTGGAGCACTTAATAGGACAAAGTTAAATAATAGGATGACTTCTGGTATAAACTTGGAATAATACACTGTGTGCACAACCCAAGTCAAAATCAGTTTTTGCAAATGAAACACTATACTCGTCAAAAAGGACCAAAGCTTGGTCCTACTCCTCCTCTGTTAACCCAATAAGCCTTCCCGTGGTACCATAGAGCAACCATATTGATTTATATTTTAGGGTAGGCCCAGTTCCTTAAACGTTCCAAAGCCATATAGCTTCTCTAACTCATTAAGTGATAAAATATGTGCAAAAGCAACGATATTTTGTTGCTTTATTTGAATGGGGCATGAATATAGGATGGCTGAAAATACCTGAATTTCGCCATGGTCAGGAAGAATAATGATAGGCGCGGTGACAGGTTAAAGATTAGAGTGACAAAATGGCGTGAATACTTTGCCTTATAACCCTTGGGGAAATTTTAGTTTTACTTAGTCCCCATGATATGTTGTTGGACTGCTGAAATAGTTAGATTATGGTTAGCTCTCAGCGGTATGCCTTTGGATTCCATAACTTGATTAGGCAATCAACAAATACAGCTACATATCCGTTGATACTTCATTAAAAGCTATGCCATCATTATACATGAGGTTAACAACATCTGGTTTTGAGGTGCAGAGTTCTCAAATTTTTTGATTATAATACATCGGAAAGTGTTAGCCAAGTGTTTCTAAAGTGATTGGTTCAAAGCTAACTCTAATCCTATGAGTCCTCATGAAAGAGGTGCCAATGAAAAAGCATAAACTTGACTTGGTAACTCAATAGCTGGAGCCACAAGCTCAGCGAACTAAACCTCAGCGGCAGTGCACTATAAGCTCCCAGCAAAGTAATAATTTGAGGCCCTGTGGTACCATAGACTTTGTGATGGTCGATATCTGGTTCCAGACCAAGTTTCTTTACATTTTAATAGACACAACATCAATAGATTCCCCACTGTCCAAGATAGCTCAGACTTTGAGCTAATAATGGTAATATCAATATATATGTATCCAACAATTTATGAATCCACCACATTATATATATAAACATCTAGAGTGTCCAATTGCCCTAAATATGATTGTTGGTCAGCATAAAAATTGGACTCAATTTTTTTAATTTCTCGAAATATATGGCCTCCTAAATCCCCTATAAAAAGGAACATCACCAGAGGTACCCAGGATCTCTTGCTGATCCAACTGTTGATCACAAGGCTTTTTTTACTTTCAACGCCAACTCAGTCTTGCATTCTGCTAGCGAGTGGATGGTAAATGCTACCACATCATTCACAATTAATGGATTCAACACTAAAGCCGGGGCATCCTCATTATATAAAGGCTTCATAGAATGTGGTTTCAAGGATTTGTTTTTAAATGAGATATTTTTAAAAGGAGAATAATTAGAAAATCACATTTATATGACACTTACCCCTTCCCATATCTTTCTTTTTCACGCGTTCACAGAATGAACCTTTGGGTTTGGAACCTAATGTAAGGCAACAATTGTAATAATGCTCAGGCTTTTAAAAAGATAACAATTAACCTGAGCAAAGCCAGGACTATAGAAGCAAGGGCCATAAGGCTGAGATAATATTTTTGGGGAGATGACCTTATTGGAATGGTTGCAGAGCTCCTACTATTTAGGGTTAGGCCCCAAAGTTGCAGTTCAGAGTCAGAGATAATCCACCATAATGTTACTATCACAATCCTAATTTAAAGCAGGGATAATCACCCAAAACAATTCTTTGTAGGGCTCTCAGAAAAGAGTCTGTGCGATATTAATGTCAAAATTAAAAAGCACTTTGGCTCCTTATAAAATTTAGCCTCATATTAACTGTTCAACAAAAGCTGTGATGTACTCACCTTTATTAAAAAGAAAAATAAAGGAACATTATCTTCCGCATTGTCGTCCACTATGTGCCACCAAACTCCTTTTAAAAAAATTACTTAACATTGAAACAAAACATTTTAATTACTTGTGATTTAGGCTTTACTAATTTCTGACCATAGTCTAAGGAAGCCATCAACTTAGACAACTTCATAGCCTAAGAGGCACCACGCATACTTAGGTTAGTAAAGTTGAAAATTTGTGCACATTTTCATCTTATTAAAATTTAGGTAAATTAATTGGATAAAAATGACTTGTTACTCATTAAACATGAGCAAGGAGACCACAATAATCTGATTGATGTTCAGATCTAGCTTAAAAGAGGGGACTGTAAAAAAACTTTGAACTGCTGGCATAGAAAAGTAGAAGCCTCAATTGAAAACTCATTGGCTACGCTCTATTTGTCAAATCAAGTACCCTAGCAATTCAGCACAGCACGAGGTAAATTAATGAGTCTTTTGCTTAATCAACCCAGAAAAGATGGCGTTCAGCCATAAACTTTTTATAACCAGTTTATGCTTCATTTAGACAGCAATAAGGTGAGTCTTTACCTCATTGATCACTTGTCCTTGTAAGTATATTAAAGTATGCAATGAGCTAATATCCTGGTAAATATCAACAGCGGAGAAAGAAGGG
>JAKSZP010018153.1:0-11955 GCA_022478985.1 Massospora cicadina
TGAAGCAGACACCCAAATTCAACACATACTTCAACTAATAATTAGATAGCAGATTGAATTGGTATTGTAATTACTTTGCCACGCGTCCCCCACTTTAATATTAAGTTGTCTAAAGTTTAAATTACTATCAATTGAATCCCTACCTTATCACCAGAGAACTTCTCTTTTTATTTTTTTAGCACTAGTGGTGCCCAACCCAAAAGAGGGAGCTACCACGCATCTTTATTTGAAAATGGGAAAAACAAAGTGATTATTAGAAATAAAAATTCCTAATATGAAACCTCATTTAACAGCCTAGGTAGCTATATCAGAAGGTAGAAAGCTCAGGGGAAACTTATCTAACGCCCGCTTTAGCTGGTGGACTATGTTGGACTACATCAGGGTAGGAGCATCAGCAACTTGTGGCATAAGGAGGTATAATTGTGGGTTTTCTTCATTGATGAGGCCTCACCAGAGCATTTCTCATTCCCTAAATTTTTTGGCTACTAACGCCATGGACAGAATCACCATAACGCTCCTATTTTATTTTTGCATACTATGTATGCTGCCCCTGTGCCAATGTAAAATCATTGGTAATAGGGTTATATATTTAATATTGCTGTCCACCGGTAATTTGTCTATATCTGGCATATTAAATTTTTTTATAGAAATGCTTCAACCTTTATTATTCACTTCTGACTCAATTTGGATATCATGACTTTAGTTTGCCATTTAGAGGTGCTGCTTAGTAACTATGGAAAGCACCAGTGAGATCTCTGGTAGAGAAATTATATTTGAGGAGGATTGTCAATGATAAAGTGATCTTTTCCCAAAGAAGCTGAGTGAACCACATTAGAAAGGACTCATTAGTGAGCCCTGGTTTACTGGAAGTATCTGATACTACGGTGTGCTCTCTTTTTGGTTTATATATAAGTTCTAATTTCAATCTTAGGTCTTTCATTAGTTTTTGGTCAAGGTAGCTGTCCTCATATAGTACCTTGTATTTGGTGTATGTTTAACATGTGCGCTGTAAATATGCTGATGCGGCACTTATTTTCACATATGGGGCTCAAAAAATAAAACTTTACCTTATTCTCCTAAGTCAATCATTATTAATATGAAATCTGAAACCTAGTTGCAGAATCCTCCACCAAGGAGTAGTACAACCCTCTAAAGCAGTATTGACAGGCCATGAGGCCCTGTCAAATCATTCTTCCAAGATTTTTTAGGTATGAGTGGACGTGTTTTTTCACGTTGGTTTATCTCTAATATCATACTAGGTCATGATCAACAAGTGAGATATCTATTAAAAGATATAATCAGAGCTTTTCAAATAAATTACTGATTTGTATCTGGAGCTTGACTACTTAAATGAGGAGCTTAAAAATCAGGGACAAACTATAAACTCTCCAGTTAGTGAAAATGGCGCCCCAAAATCAGACTTTTATGCCGTTAACCAAATAATAGCTGAATGGAATTTTTAGATCGCAGCCCAATGAACAGCCAATATTCCCACTCAAAATATTTGAGATATTATCCAATGCATACAGGGCCTAGTTTCTCTGGAAACCATGCAAATGTAACAAAATATTGCTCCACCCGTTCTGATAAATGGTGCTCTTGGGCACTTGGATGATACAGCAAATCAATGCCATGTCACTCCCCCTCCTTATATTAGTAACTTGGGAAGTCAGATAGGGTAACCGCAGGCCCCTTGGCCTAGAAGCCATAAAAAACAATTTATGGGCAACCCTGTTAATTTAACAAAGTTTAACAAGAGGAGAATGTGCACAACTTCCTAAATATATCTGAAACTAGTATAGCCAGAGCGCTTGAGACTGTCAAGTTGGCACCAGTCTTGAACTCATTAGGCTTATTAAAGTCAGGAGGTAGTTAGGCAAAATTAAAGAAAGCCATCATTTCATACCTTAGTGCCAATGATCTTCATAAAAAGAGTTTGATGGAGCTGAAAGGATGGTTACTTTCAAAAAATGAATTCCTGTATATCTCATTTAAAAGAGACAAAACTATTCATATGTTTGCTAAACGTTTTTACTTGGAAGCGCAGATTCTATCTGAGGTTAACATTATAGATGACTTTGATGTCCAGGTTGCCCTCAGCCATACTTCCAAGTCCTACATGGAATTGTATAGGGTTGTCAGACAATTACAAGTACAATATTTCAATATGAGTGTTTTGGTTTTTGATATGGATAAAACTGGCCAAAAACCCTGGTCAATTCTCAGTGGAACCCCAAAAGATTGGAAAACACTATTGTCCCTACTCCTCGGTTGAATAGACCCAGGGTAGTAGTAAGTTTACACCAAACCTATGGCAAAATTTCGTGAGTTGTTTTGAGAATCCTCCCCATCCCCTTTTTAACTTAGGTCAACCACCTACGTTGCTACCACCCCATTTTGTAGCCTTGAAGGGGGTCTCATCAGGTGCAAATAATTTCCCTCCCAATGATTAATAAAATGTTAAATACCTGCCTCACGGATTTATCCTACCTGCTACTGACCCTCCATTGGTATTTCTATCAAAGAAAGACGATGCTGAGAGCCTCAATATTCCAAAACCTAATTTTTCCTATTATAGATATTCTTACCCTAATCTGAATTTAACGCCCTAACTCACTTTGAGCTTCAATGGGTTTATGTACTAAGCATCAATATCTTAAAAGGGTTTGCTTTTTTCTCCAAAAATATTACTATAAAAAATCTTATAAAAATCATTCCTTTATTCGAATTAAAATTGTTAGTATTTTATTTATGACTGGTTTAATAACCCCCTGATAATACTTATCCCATTTAGAGAAACCTACTTCTCCAGAAAAGAGTTGCGGTAATTCAGGTGTAAAACGCACCAGAGAGCAACCCAAAAGCATGAATCCCCACAAGGAGTCTGATACCAGTACTGAACGAGGATAACAATAGAACCCATAATGAAAATTATCTATATTGATGCACCTTCACATTTGAGGCACTGTGTAACGCACTGGCTCTTTCCAATGAACCACAAATAAGTTAGGCAACAGAATCCATGTTACAGACCATAGGGCTGACAGGAGCTCCTGATACTACTCTCATTGTGCGCGCGCTACAAGATTGGACAAGCACCCCCTGGAAGACAGTTGCAAATATACTTAACCCCAGCAACATGCCTTGACTCTAAGACAAGGTATAAAGGGAAGCAATAGCTTCCCAAGCTCACTCTTTTTTTTTTAGTACTAGATGGTATTCCCAAGCTCACTCTCAAAGTCCAATTCTTGTTGATTCAAGCCAAACATGGCTGCAGTTAGGCAATATTTTAAAATAAACTCAAACTATAAATATATGAATTTTCAAGTTCTTTTATTTAATATTGGGCCAGGTTGATAGAAAACAGAACTGAGAAGCCTCCAGCTCCCAGTTCCTTCCCTATATACACATGCTACAAGCTAATATAAAATATAACACAAGCTTATGGTGCTAATCTGACTGATACTTGGTGTAAACCTTACAGCAGGATCGCGGAATCCTCACTCAATGGTTCTGTACCAGTTCCGATCCTCAACAGTTCCGCGCCAGTTCCATTTCAAATCCCAAATGATTCGCGAAACTTCCAAGCATCCATTCCATTCCATTCTCAATTTGAATTCAAATCAAATCTCAAAACTACCCCTGTTACTCGATTCCCATTTTTCCTTGACTTGGACGTCCATCTTGCTCCTTGGCCTCCTTCAAGCTCCTTCCCCTTAGGCGTCCTTGCCAGGACCAACGCCCCCTCCTCCTCCATACATCCAGACACAGCCTGCCCTGTCTTACCAAAGATCAGGGCAATGTGATGCTGAGGATAGACCTCAACCGTCACATCACCCCCTCTAGACAGGAAGAACTCTTGGATTTTCTCAGGACATCGGGCACAATCCCTAGCTGACTGCCATGTGGACTCCTCAATAGGATGACCCACCCAACGTACCAAGAATGAACGACGTCCTCTCACCACTTTGGTGTTGAGAATCTCCTCAACTTCATACTCTTCAGCTCCTCCCCCAGCTGGGAATAAAGGAGAAGGACTTCCAGGTGGCTGGCCAAAGAATGGCTTGAGCTGCGATACATGCAACACTGGATGAGCTCTTGACCCTTCTGGGAGCTTCAGCTCAAATGCCACCTCGTTCACCGCCCTCACTACCTGATATGGGCCCAATGCCACCAGCCCCAATTTCCGGCTCCTTACAGGCAAGGCGTAGTTCCGAACATTCACTAAGACCCAATCACCTCTCTTGAGAGCTCTACCTTCAGATCTATGCCGGTCTGCCTTCCTCTTCTGAGCCGCGACTGCCACCACCAAATTCTTCTTCAGGAGCTCCAGGGTGTCCCAGGTATCTCGCAACAGTTCATCTGCCACTGGATTCCGCCCTTGCTCCCTAGGCCCATACCCTCTGGGTGTTGGCTGTGATTTGCGAAAAATGGGGTCATACCCATGGATGAATGCTTATGATTGTTATAAGCAAATTGAGCCAGCTTCACCCAATATACCCAGTCATCCTGCCGCCCTGAGACATAGCACCTCAAATACTGCTCCAATATCTGATTTACTCTCTCAGTTTGGCCGTCTGACTGAGGATGGTATGCTGACGAATAGCAAGCCTTGATCTTTAGATTTCCCAACATGTGGAGCCAAAATTTAGATGTAAATTGCGGACCCCGATCTGACACAATCTCTTCAGGCACCCCATGTCTGGAGAAAATCTCATTTAAAAAAATCTGTCCTGCCACTTTTGCAGAAATGGTTGACTGACAAGGGAAAAAATCTGCATATTTAGTCAGGCGATCCACCACCACCATCAAGGCATCCATCCCCTGTGACTTGGGCAGTCCTGTGATGAAATCCACACTCACTGAGGACCATGGCCTAGAAAGGAATTTGAAGCGGCTTCAGATTCCCCCCCAGTGCCACCCGTTGGGCCTTCTCCCTGGCGCAAACCACACAATGAAAAACATACTTCCGCACCGCCTCACCCACACCTCTCCACGAATAGTGACGGCAAACAAGATCTAACGTCTTCTCTTGACCGGGATGACCTGCCAGAGGATGGTCGTGATTAGCTGCCATTACCTCTTGTTGCAGACTCTTCACTGGGACCCAAATCCTTCCCTCATGGCATATGATACCACCCCAAACTGAGAATCCCGCATGCCCCCTGCTTGCCTCACCTTCTCCTGTCTCTTCTCTTATCCGTTGGCCCAGCTCACATCATTGCTGCGCAGTCTGGAAACTTCCTGCCATTCCTTCTCTCCAGCCCTGGATCGTTGCAAACAAGTTCTGTGGCAACATCGTGGCTGTGTTGAACTTCCTCAACTCCTCATCAGAAAACACCAGTCCAGAATCACGGCTCAATAAATATGGCAAGATATTTTGTTTTCCCGGCTTGTATTCAATCCGCAGGTCATATTGAACCAACTCTAAGTGCCATCAGGCCTGCCTCTGGTTCATCAGGTGTGGGGACTTGTAGTACTCTAAGGCTCAATGGTCCGTTTGGATGACAACTGGGTGCCTGGCATACAATAGGTGATGTTGCCACTCCCCTAAGGCTGCAACTATTGCCAAAAGTTCCTTATCATAAACTGGATAGTTGGTTTCAGCTGGTGCCATCTTCCGACTGAAATAACAGACAGGATGTTCAACCCCATCTTTACCCTCCTGCAATAACACGGCTCCAAGTGCAAAATTTGACGCGTCAGTCTCTACCACGAATAGTTTGTTTGGGTCACAGTGTGCCAGAACCGGGGCTGTCAGCAAACTCGTCTTCACCTGCTGAAATGCCCTCTCCTCAGCCTCCCCCCAAACGAACGGCACGTTTCCCATCAGTCTTGTCAATGGCACAGCCCATTGGGCCAGATCCCTAGAAAACCTCCGCACAAAATTCACCACCCCCAAGAAGCTTCGCACTTCAGTCCTATTCCCAGGAGCCTTCCATTCCCGCACCACCCGCAACTTATCAGGACAGATCGCTATCCCTTCTTGGAGGACCACGTTCCCTAGGAAGGACACTGATTCTTTATTGAACTCGCACTTGGATGGCTTCAACTTCAAGCCCGCGTTCTAACCACCTCAACACACTTCTCACATCCCTCACATGGTCCTGTACCGATTTGGAAAACACCAGGATGTCATCCATATAGGCAAAACAACACTTACCCACTAAGTCCCCCAATACATGATCAATCATGCGCTGGAAAACTGGGGCATTGCATAGGCCAAATGGCATAACCCTGTACTCGAAGTTTCCCAGATGACATTTGAATGCCATTATACCGCTGGTGCTCAGGGCGAACAAAATTTGATTAAAAGCGTCCACCAAATCCAATTTGGTGAACACCCCATACCCGGAGATCATGGGCAGAATGTTCTCCATGAGTGGCATTGGATAGGGTCAGGTTCCGTTACCTCATTAAGGCGTCAGAAATCAACACAAGGACGTAACTCCCCCCTGACTTGGGAACCAACAGGACTGGCGAAACCACCGGCGACTTGGAAGGCGCAATCAAACCCATATCCAGCATCTTATGGACATAACCCTCAATGCCTCTCAGGCCCAGGGATTCAACGGATAGACTGGACAACCCTTTGGTAACTCAGAGCCTTCCTTGAACCGGAATCCAAATGCAAAATCCCCTGTAGGCGAAAAGGGCGCATCACCTTAAGGCTCAAACACCTCCGCGAAATCCTGATACTCCCTTGGCAATCATTCCCCTGACACACTTGAGGTGATTCCACACATGTGCTTCACCATCGAACCTTGGGACTGAAACGTCCATTCACACGTCCCCTGACCTCTAGGTGACAGCAGAACCCTCTCTCTCTTCATATCAAACTGTGGACGGACATGGTGCCACCATCTCATCCCCAGCACCACAGAATGTGGCAGGTGAGCTACGGCGTGAAAGCCTCCCTGAATACCTCCGGGCCTTGCCTCAACAGGACCTTGGCCTGTACTCACCATACCGCCGTTCTTTTGGAGGTGTCTGCCAACTTCACCCATCCATCCTTCTGTAATGACAATCCATGGCTTCTTGCCCACTTCTCCTCAACATAATTTTCCCCAGCTCCGGTATCAATCAAAGCTAGAACTTCACCGCAATCCCTTCCTTCATCCCCCACAAGCACACTGATGGGAAAAATCAGATAAGGATAAGATGAAGTAAGCGGTTTATTTTGAGGTATAAAATTCACCGGTTTCTTGCGAAAATTATAAGGATCCTTCTTATTCTGAGCCTCAGGATCCTGAGTGGTAATCTCGATGGGAATCCTTGTCTCCCGCACCTCCACCATACCCTCAGGATTCCCTTGACTCTTCTTCCCTTCCTCCACATAGCTAAACCCCTTAGAACCATATATGGGCTCGGAACCTGCCCTTCTTCCACCACTCTGTCCTCAGAATCCCCCTGGGGTTCGCACAACTTCCTGATGGGCCCGTACCAAACTCAACTGTTGTTCTACCTGCAAGACCAAACCCACCTCTTCCTCCAACGTCGCTGCAGGTTTCACCGCCGCCATTGCCAATAATAGATCAGCTTGCAAGTTTTGGCGAAACATGCTTGGAAGCTGAGACTCAGGTGCCTTTGCTGCTCTTGCCAATGCGCGGAACATCTGGCCATACTCCTCCACTGACTTCTTCCCTTGACCACACTGCAGTAAAGCCACCCAGGCCGAATCCTGCGTCTCATCTGGACATGCTGCACGATCAATCCAATCCAGATATTCCTCCACTGATATGGGTAACCCTGACTGCTCTTCCAAAAGTTCTCGCACCCAGTTTTACTGCTTTACTGGAAGTGCCAACAGAACCTGACTTAACTGCAAGGCAAACGAATCCTCCCCACCCGCTGCCTTTGTCAAACGTCCCTGAAACTGAACCCAGCTAAACGTCTGGTGGATCAGTTCCAACTCTTCCAATTTCAAAACTGTGGGAATTCTTCCTTTGTCCTTCCCAGGCCCTACCACTTTCCCACCATTCCGGGACACACACTCTAAAACCTGGTATAATTCATGAAGCAAAAAGGCGGTGGAGAATATCACCATTAAGAGTGTTGCAGTATGGTTATACCACTTTGGAAACACAACTTCTTCTGGCACCTCTTTTGCTTGTCACCACAACGACAGGAAAGTAAATGAGTTCTGTTTAATGTAACGCACTGGCTCCTTCCAATGAGCCACAAATGAGTTAGGCAACAGAATCCATGTTACAGACCATAGGGCTGACAGGGCTCCTGATACTACTCTCCTTGTGCGCGCGCTACAAGATTGGACAAGCACCCCCTGGAAGACAGTTGCAAATATACTTAACCCCAGCAACATGCCTTGACTCTAAGACAAGGTATAAAGGGAAGCAATAGCTTTCCCAAGCTCACTCTTTTTTTTTAGTACTAGATGGTATTCCCAAGCTCACTCTCAAAGTCCAATTCTTGTTGATTCAAGCCAAACATGGCTGCAGTTAGGCAATATTTTAAAATAAACTCAAACTATAAATATATGAATTTTCAAGTTCTTTTATTTAATATTGGGCCAGGTTGATAGAAAACAGAACTGAGAAGCCTCCAGCTCCCAGTTCCTTCCCTATATATACATGCTACAAGCTAATATAAAATATAACACAAGCTTATGGTGCTAATCTGACTGATACTTGGTGTAAACCTTACAGCAGGATCGCGGAATCCTCACTCAATGGTTCTGTACCAGTTCCGATCCTCAACAGTTCCGCGCCAGTTCCATTTCAAATCCCAAATGAACCGCGAAACTTCCAAGCATCCATTCCATTCCATTCTTGATTTGAATATAAATCAAATCTCGAAACTACCCCTGTTACTAGATTCCTGTTTTTCCTCGACTTGGACGTCCATCTTGCTCCTTGGCCTCCTTCAAGCTCCTGCCCCTTAGGCGTCCTTGCCAGGACCAACGCCCCCTCCTCCTCCATACATCCAGACACAGCCTGCCCTGTCTTACCAAAGATCAGGGCAATGTGATGCTGAGGATAGACCTCAACCGTCACACACTGAATCAAAGTCCGCAGGAGCTTCATGACTCACAATCATGGGCTATCTTCTGAAGCAAAAATTTCTTCATCCCTCTGGCCCTTGTTTTAATAAGTTTGAATTTACTCAGATCACTTGTTATTGTAAGAACTTGGGGAATTATGAAAGTTACTGTACAAAATTAAGAACTAAACCTAAGAACCATCTAGTACTAAAAAAGAACTAAACCTAAGGTTCAATTAGTGATCTCAGTGCATGAAAAGGACTTGGGAAAAGACAGGGTAGAGTAGATCAGGGTTTTATATTTCCGCCACATCTGAAAAAAATCCCAAGTATGAAAAAATCTCTGTCTTCCACTTCCATCAGATGGAAGACAATAACAATGTGTCACTTCTGGCAGCTCAGCAAGTAATAGCGAATGATTCAGTAACTGAGACTAGTCGCTCCTGTGAGAAAGCAAAGGTGTGTTGGCATCAGAGATAGTTTTGAAGCATTATGTTCAACAGCTAGAGCGACGAGTGCTTTTTATTGACTCTGGAAAAATCTCCTTAATTGCTTAGGGTCCAAGTGCGATACTTATTTAAGTTTTAAATGAATCTAGACCTCAATTAGTTGAAGAGATTCATCATTGTTTGGATCAATTGGTTACGTGGAGTTTCATACAATTAACACTTCTTGCACTTACTTTTCTAGGTGCACCTACTTTAATATTAAAGTAATTAAGATCAAGGTTAGAGCTATTGTAAATAGTAGGACACCAGTTAATATTTTGTCATTAAAGCTGTTTAAGAGACTAGGCCTCACGCCAGACCTAAATCATCAGAAAGTATATTGTATAGCAGGCCCCATATCACTACATCAGAAGAAGCCTATAGTACTTTGCCACTGAATTTTGGTTCCTTAGTATTATCCTCTCCTGGCCTTGTTTTTGTGAAACCAGAAGTAATTTTTCCTCATTGGAACTTCATTTATAGGGAGGTATGAAGTTAAGGCTGTTTTTAATGAGAACACTCTAAAGATAATGAGGCAAACTCTTCAGCTGTTTTAACTGGAAGGATGAGGCCCCCACGCTTAAAAAATCACAAATTGTTAAAATTGCATTTGAGGATAAAAGTGCCAAATCAAGTATAAGCAGCTGCAGGGCCATACTCATCAGTTACCAAATTAAATTATGGATTATAAGGGTGTTCCACTATGCATTAATTGTACCTCGACCATTCCAGTGGGCCACCAAGACATCGTTGGGATATAAATTAATTTCAAAATTCCTCAAGGATATATGGTGAGGGATTCGCGCTGTTCTGTCATTCCAATATAGAACCTGTCATGGGACCCAGGATTATTCTCCCAACCGCATTGATATTCATGTGCTGTTGGATAATTTGTATGGATATTCTATTCATTTAAAGACAATAGATTATCACTTTTGTGCATGTTACAAGTTGAAGAAGTCCAGAATAAATCTAATTTTGATCACTTGGATGGACTAGGCCTTAGTGGCAATATTGAGCAATACATTTGATATCTAATACCTCAGAAAAGACTAGCAGGATCAACTGAGGATGAGAAAGATCAAGATTTAGCCCATTTTATAATTAGGAATTATCTTTGCAAAAGATGACTATGATCTGGGTTGTGCCCATAGGTACTTCTTCATGTTGATATTAGAAAGCAACAACTGATTCGCCTTCATCAAATTAGGCGGTCAAAAGTGGCAGATGAAGTTGTTAACGTTAAAATTAAATAGCTAGTGCAACACAGGATGCTAGTACCCCATAAAGAATCCTTAGGCCTCCCCAGTGCTTATTAGGAAAAGTGGACAGCTCCAACTGCATACTTATAGACTACTGCAAACTTAATAGAATTAGGAAAACCTATCCTTTACTCCAGATTGATGAAGAAATGTACCGCTTGGGCAGCACTCAATATTTCTAAGCTATGTATTTAATCTCTGGCTACTGGAGGATTGAGCTTCCTAAGGAGGAACTGAAGATGCGCTATGCCTACAGCCCAGGGCCTCTAGCGACCAACTAGAATGCTGCAGAGCTGCGCAATGCCCCAGAGACCTTCCAGCGGGTTATGGATAGCATACTCAGCAATTTAAAAATTTCCTGTGTTCCCATCTATTTAGATGATATCAACTTTTCTCCCTAGAATATTTGATGAACACTTAAAAAAAATTGGAAGAAGCTTTCTGCCGCCTTACTTAGACAGATATGAAAATCAAGCCATGTAAGTGCAATTTTTTCTGTGAGAAAATGAAATAACTTGGGTTGTCATTGATAAAAATGGCTTGCAGTCCCAAATAGTGAAGATTAAAGCTATCAAGCGCGTGGCGTGACTGAGTAATAAGCATGATTTAAAATCCTCAGAATTTTTGCTATTCTTACTGGGTTGTCAAAATTTTTAGCAAGATAGATAAACCGCTATTTTACCTCTTTAAAAATGGTATGCCCTTTGAGTGGAACAGGAACTGTTAACTGGCCTTTGATAGACTACAGCTTTACCTGACTTAAACGCCACTCTTAAGATACCCAGATTTTAAAAACTGTTTATTATTCAGATGAGAACTATGCTCACCGGCGTCAAAACATTGTTATCCCAACTTGAATCTGATTAAATTAAGAATCGCATGGCTTTTTGTAGCTGAACCTTAGAAGTTCATAAACAGAACTAAATAATAACTGAGAAGTAGTTCCTGGCAGTTATTTACGCATTTAGGAAATTCCAGTTTTCATCCACAGAGTACACTTTGCTGTAGTAACAGATCTTGACTCTCTGCGCTAATTGAAGAATCCAATAGAGCCCAAAGGAAGGTTAGCACGCCGGGCCTTATAATTGAAAGCTTACAATTTCAAAATTCAGCGCCAACAAGGTGTTTAGAGCCAAATTGCTGGTGGGTTATCTCAATTGTCTAGCGTGGCCTTGGTTGCCAACGTGGCTATGAATTATTAGTTA
>JAKSZP010018154.1:0-11914 GCA_022478985.1 Massospora cicadina
TTGGCAGATCTGAAAACTCTTTTGATTTGGTGGAATGGTATCATGAGTTTGTGTCAAATTCTTTGAGCACAATCATCATTTGATGGGCTGCCAGAGGAATGGCTTGGAGGGCCCACTCAATGATCATTAGCCCTATAATGGAGATTGCTGCGTACTTTGCTGGGTTAAGTGAAAGTAATTTAAAAAAGAGATGGAGCTCATGGAGTAGGTTTAGGTAGGATCAGCTTTGTTTAAACTTACGAGTGAAAATGGACTGACAACTGCTCTTTCCAGAGGCATTTGCCTTATATATGCAAAATGGGGAAAAAGGGGGTCATGGGTGTGTTTCTCGGGCAGTGGCAGCTGATGTACTCATGGGTACTTAGTCTAGGCTTGGGGCTTTGTCATCCAGCTTACGCAAAGGTCAATAAAGCTCTGGCACCATAATCGTCTGATCTTCCAGGGAGTGACCCTCACTGATCCAAACATAGCGCATTTACTTGTATTTAAGGGGCAGCTGAATTGGACTCTACCAATGTCAATTCCAACAAATTTTTAAAAAGATTTTTTAAATTTTCTGGAAACGGATTTTTGACTTGAATTGGCTTTCCAAGACCCAGAATTTCAGATTACATGTTCTGGAACAGGTTTATGACTCAGGAATTATTTCCTGAGTTTTGAGGCCAATACTCTTCTTTTTCAAGGAAGTGAGGGATGGCAGAGTGGAGGCTAGTGGAGGGGGGAGGTGCTGTTGGTGACTTATGGCCTGTATTACCTCCCTACAAACTTCCTTTATCCTTTAACCAGAGAAGAAGCAGCCAAAGGGGATACTGTGGTGAGATCTTTTGGGCCAATGCAGTGACCAAACGTTCATCAACCACATGTCTCAAGTCCCCAAGTTGATCCAAGGGCTCCACAGGGGCATTAGGTCCCTTCTTCTTCCTATAAGGGACCGTTTCCCAATCCAAACCAAGAGGTTGGGTCTCCAGACTTACAATATACTCTTCTTTTTGAACGGGAAACATTCCTAATCCTGGCACGTTAACCAGGGCATAGTTCTTGTGTCTAGTATGGAGTTTGATGGTCAAAATCATAGAGATTCTCTTGGGTGGATAGGGGGCTTCAGGATGTGACTCATGGAACTCAGCCGCTAACTCCTTTCAATTCTCACAGTCCTTTGCACTTACCCAACTATTTTCATAGGCTGGTTAGCCTTTCAATACAACCAGGTACTGGACCGACCTCCTGAATTTCCTTGAGGACAGTATTGCCTCCACTTCTGCCTCTTGAGAGTCCCCCACAATAATAGGCTCAGGGGTATAATGAAGCTCACCCTTAAAGGGGAATAGTTGAGATATGTGTAAAACATTATATAGTTTCCAATGGGCAGGAAGCTTGATGTGGTATGCACCATTATCCAAATCCTTCTCTACTTAAAAAGGGCCAGAGCGCTTATTAGCCAACTTTCTAGAGGGAACCTTCATATTCAAGTGGCGAGTGTCAAGCATAACAAGTGAGCCTACAAAGATGTCATGTCCTGGAAGTCATTTTTATCTGAAAACTTCTTAATGTATCCAATGGCTTTTGATAAGTTCTCTTGGACAAGCTTTTGGTATCTCTGATCTGGGACATCTGGTCCACTGATGCGGGGACTGCTGAGGTTAAGCGTGATCCAATCTGGAAAGATGGGTTGTAACCAAATGTTGCTTCAAAGGGGGAAAACAAGTGGAAGAGTGTGGGGCATTGTTGTAGGCAAATTGCGCTAAAGGTAGGTCTGCGGCCCAAGTGACCTGGGTGGCTGAGGAGTAACAACATAAACATAGTTCTAAAACTTGATAAACTCTCTCAGTTTGCCCATATAATTGTTGGTGATATTCCGTAGAACGGCAGTCTTTGATGCTAAGAAGTCCCAGCAAGGCATCCAAAAACCTGACTGTGAACTGTGGACCACGGTTACTTACAATTTCTATTGGGAGTCCGAACATGGAGAAGACATGAGTGATGAAGAGTGCTACAGTATATGTCGCTGTTATAGTAGTGTTGCATGTGATAAACAACGCAAAATTGGTGAGCCTATTCACAACCACCATTATGGCATTTAACCCCTTGAACATGGGAAGTTTAACAATGAAGTCCTCTGAGACAGACGTCCAGGGACCCTCAGCTTGTTGCAAAGGGTAGAGAAGGCCCTTTTTTCCCGTGCAGTCTAATTTAGAGCGAGCACAGGTAGCAAAGCTTGATACCCAGGCCGGGATATCCTTGGAGAGTCCAGACCAATTGTAGGTTCTTTTGACTAACTCAGCACTTCTTTGAACCAGGTTGGCCTACTGCAGGTGGGGTGTGATGCTCTTCATAAACTGCATGCGCAGGGTGTGTGGGACCCAAATCCTATCCTAAAAGAAGATTTTTCATCCTTTAAGTGGTACAGGGGCCATTTGCGCTGCTTAGTCTTCAGGTCATTTACCAATTCAAATCCCTCTGGGAAACATAGTTGACCTGCTAAAACTTGTTCGCACATGGGTGTTTCTGGAGATATATCAGCATATGCTACCATGACAGGGTGATGGAGAGAATCATGGTGGAAGGCACCAAATTGGTGAGCTCAGAAAGGTCCTCCTCTGTGCCTGGAGACAAGGCAGGGTTACGACTCAACATATCAGGCAGCACATTTAGGGACCCTTGTAACTTATACTTGAATTAAAAGTTACAAAGGTCCCTGTATATGCGTGGTTGATGGTGAGCCAGCTTTTAGGGTTTACGATAATACAATAAGGACTTATGGTCAGTGCATACTGTGACTTCATGCTTTGCTCCCTGAAGAAGATATCTCCAATGAAATAGCGTCCATGCCACCGCATTCAACTATTTAGCATAGATTGCCCATGCTTGTTCTGTGGAGGTTAATTCCTTGGGAATTATGCCACTGGGTGCTCCCTCCCTTCATGCTCTTGCAACAGTACCGCTCCCACTGCAACTGAGGATGCATCACATGCCACAATGAATGGCTTGGATGTGTCAGCATGCCGCAGGACTGGCGCTGATAAAAAAGTCTTGATTGCCTCAAAGGTTTATTAACACTCCTCTGTCCATTTGAAAGGGACATTCTTTCCTGTCAGCGGATGGAGGGGTGACGCTATCTGGGCGAGCGCAGGAGAAAACTTCTTTAGGAAAATAACAGTGCCCATGAAACTTCTTAGTTGTTTTTGGGTGGTAGGGGTTGGCCAGGACTGAATGGCCTCCAGCTTACAGGGGGTTAGTATACCCATTCTTAAGGACCAGGTTCCCTAAGAAGGCTACTTCCTCTCGAAAAAATTTGCATTTGAGAGGTTTGATAAAGAGCCCTGCCTTGAGAAGGGCAGTTAATACAGCCTCCATATCCTTGGTGTGCTGTTCATGGATTGAGGAATGGATAAAGATATCATTGATGTAAGCGATAGCACAAATAGATCTATGGGCCCTTAGGACATCATCAATCAATTGTTGGAAGAATTCTGGTGCGTTCTTCAGTCAAAATGGCATCACCCTAAACTGGAATATCCAACACCTTGACCTAATGGCTGTGAGCCACTCTTGGACCTCCTTGACTGTCACCGGGTTAAAGGCATTAACCAGGTCCATTACTAAGACTTGGGATTTAGCAATGACCTAAGAATGGTTTGTTACAAGGGGAGGGGTTATGGATCTGGAATTGTCACATTGTCAACATGGCCATAGTCCACACATGGGCGTAAGGTCCCATCCGCCTTCTGGGCAAAGACAACTGGTGAGGCAATGGGGGAGGATTTCTTGTTAATCCCTCCTTTGTCCAGTATGTCAGCTAGCCATATGACCAGTGCCTTGTCTTCTTCCTCCGTGTGAGGGTACAATTGGAAGTTGATCTTTACAAGATGCACTGATATCTAGAAGGAAAGAGAATATTCTTAATGAGGAGGAAGTCAAGTTGCAATTTTCATGTCAAAGACATCCTTATATGGGGCTAGAAAGTCAGAAAAATCTTGGGGGAGGTCCAAAGGGGGCAGCTCAAAGGAATTAATTGAGCTGAGTAAGGACTCTGTTGTGAGAGTTTCAATTAGTTGGAATTCCCCACTACATCTCCTATTGGCAAAGGACAAAGAGTTGAGTTCCTTATTGATGTTTGCCTGTTGGCGACGCCACCACCATACCCCTATGATGACAGGGTATAGTAAATCAAGTACAGCTGGAAAGTGGTCACAGAAGCCAAATTTGTAGATGAAGAACTGCACTGGACGTTGGACAGTATGGCAGGTCATTGCTGTAGATGAAGCGCCTAATATAGAAGGAACTAGCACTGTGTCCAGGTCTAGAGATTGTGCCACTCTCAAAATATATAAAGTTTCCCGCTGATCCAGTATCCAGGAGTGCTTGTACTGTGTCTTTCCATACTCCTACTATGAAGGTAATGGGAAACAGGAGATACGCTTGGTCCTTTTTATTGGTCATGGAAAGAGAGAGAGCAGCGGAAAATGGGGTTGGTCCCATAAAAGAGAAGTGGCCCCTTGTAACCAATAAGCTACTCTGATTTTCATGATATCACTCTGTGAGGTTCTCCTAGTCCCTAGGCAGGATTGATTAAGTGGATCTAACACTATGCCTTTATTGATCACTGTTGTGGGAAGGGACTTTTATGGTTTTGTATAGTGGGTGAGGCTGCCCCAGTGGAAGAAGGACTAGGATCAGTGGTATGAGAATCAGTTTCGCGATTAGGTGCGACATGGGCTTCCACCTGGACCATTTGGATGGGTGTTAGGGTAGGATTACTTGGATCCAATGTCACAGTCAACTTCTCATCCGCAGTGAAGGGGAATGGACTCTCCATTGGTGGTATGTTAGTCTTCAAAGTAATCTGCGGGTAGGGAGCTACCACTGCAACCCCAGAGGAGCGCTTCCCTGGACCCTTATTCCCTGAAGAGGTAGGAGCGTGTGGTTTGAATTGGAATGAACTAGCTTGGAGGGCGTTTGCAGATGGAGGAGATGTCATTGATGCCACTGATGGTATACTTGCATGGAAGGGTTTTGCCCCCACTGAATACGCTAAGGTAAATGCAGCCTCCATGGATACTGAAAAAGGATCCCATGCAGCATTGCTAACTGCAGAGTTGTCCCAGGCTGCTCTGAAAGCTGCCACTGCAATGTCCATAGGGATCCCAGCTGAAGGTACTAATGCTGTGAAGGTCTCACCCAGTGAAGGCAAGTCAGGGACCTTCTGGTAGAGGTAAAGAGACGGTAGAGGCGGGATGCTCTAGATTCAGGTGCTTGGACCGCATCAGATACTAAACTTAATAAGGGAGTGTGATCCCCCACTTTGGTTGCAGCCTGTAATACTCCTCTAACCCAGAGGCGTGCTTCTTAATCAAGAGCATTTAAGAGAGACACACTTCTCTGTGAACCTAAATGAGTGGGAGCTTGAGACCCCCCAGCAGCAAAGCGTACATGAAAATCTGCCAGAGCATCTAGCACCTTTTCTGCTATTTCATGTGATGGGACCGGGGGATTCCCATTGTTAGTACACTTGCCAAAGGTGCATCCTGATTTGTTGGTGCTGGATGGATGTTATCCCGGGTCAATAGAAGTTGTTTGCATGCCCTGCAGAAGGAGATGAGTGATCAACATGAGAAATTAAGTCACATAAGGAATGCAATTTATTGTAATTAAGTAAGCGATTGCTTCTCCTGATCTTATAAGGAGGGCGAAAAGTGCTGAAGTTATTGGTCGGTCCATTATGTCATGGAATCTGATGATTAAAGTAAGACTGGGATTCCAATCTGGGTGTGTAACAACCCAGTAGAAATCCCAGAATGCCAAGGGCATAGCAGTTCTGATCAGTTGTAGGAGGGATCCCTTATTATTCTTATGACGGAAATAAAAAGTTAAAGAACATACCAAAGGCCCCATAGCAAACCAAATGGCTCCAATAGGGGCAACCGTGAGTCTTTCTTTTGCATCTCCCAAGGGTGGGAAAGGCAAGGAGAATGACCAATCCTCCTGGGTTTGAAGTTGATGACCTTTGGGCTCTTTTTCAAATCTTCTCATATTAGTTCATCATCTTTTTTTTGAAATTCATTTAAATTTTCATAATACTAGAAATGTTAATTGTTTTTGTGAATTAAATTAAATTGAATTGATCTGAATACCAAGAGGCCTTGGGCCTCGCCTTGTGCCCATTGAGAGGTTTTACAATGAGTTGAGAGGTTGGGTATGTATGTCAGAAATTTTTTCCTAGGCTTCAGAAAACGAATGTTGTGGGAGAAATTGGCCAAAAAGAGGAAATGTTGGGCATTTACTAGTCCACGATAATGAGGTGATTGAATTTAGTAATAGTAATGATTTAATCGGCCAAAAGTCCCTGGCTGATTCTTGGTGTAACCCCGTCAGTTGGGTAACACTTGTTTAAATACCTCATGGGCAATTAACTCTAATTTTAACAGTCAGATTACTCTGACTTTGCGGCATACTCTGGGGCGTCCATCGGTTGGATCTCCCACAGCCCCTACCAGTCCCATTCAAACACCTAAGTGGGGACCACCCCTTTTATAGGCGTGGCAGGGGTCCCCCTTGGTGCAATAATTTTTTTTGAAAGGGGTTTGGGTAAAATATAAGTCATTACCCCATGGTTACATCTTGCCCCAAACTAATCCCCCATTTATTGTTCAGCCTAAATGAAGCGAGTTTTCAGAGCTTTGATAGGCTAACTTCACATATTTCCTTTTTTGGACTAGTCTAAGCTATTCTGAGCCTATTATTGAATTTCCCTTGAACCTCGATATGTTTAAATACTTAATGATCTGAAATCAAGGAGTAGGTTTTCTTATCATATCCCTGGAGGCGCCTAATAAAATTGAAAAATCCATATTTTCCTAAGGTTTTAAGTTTATGTATTATTATTGTGGTATCAAACCCTATTGTTGGATTTTAGGGGAATAAGCACTAAGCGAGCATCTTTTACACCTAAAATCCAAAAAGTGGTGCTCACTACAGGGTACCCTGTATACCACCAAAAAATATTTAACTATGGCAACTAATCTGGAACCAAGGCTAGCTGCTTTGGAAAACCAACTAGTCAGTGCTTTGGCACGCCTCAAAAGGCTTGAGCAGCACTCTACACACGGCCCTAATGGGCCCTTCCTAATATTATTTTTTTTAAATTTATTGCGGGGAAGGCTGACCATGGGACGGACACTTCCGAATATGACTCAGACGAGACAAAACTCAGTACCAGGTGAGGCACCCCAGAGAAGCGATGCTATCTCTTGTTGCCAGCGGGAACGCCACTTATGGGAAGGGGAGGGAACGTGTGTAGGGGGCGTAGCCACTATTGAGCACGTGTGGAGGAAGGGGTCTGATTTGATGAACCAGATTGGGAACCAGGAGGAGACCAGCTGCCGGTGACGTGGTGGGAGATATCCAAACATCCACGCTTGAAAGTGATCCACCAAATGAGACCGGAATCTGTGAACAGCTTCAGGGAGGGTGGGGATGGATCCGGCGATGGCATCCAAGACAATCTTGTGGATAGTCCACATGGCGATTGCAACTACCAGAGCACGAAGGGAGGGTGGGAGGGGGAGGCCATTGATGAAGCAAACATATCTCTTGACAGACTGAAGAAATGTGTTTGATCCTGGCCTAGCAGACGTTGGACTTCGCGCCATATTACTTTAGAGGTGGGGCACTTCTCCAGGCGGTGAAACAGCGTTCCATACTGGCCACACACGACACAGGATGAGTGTAAAGCATTAGAGCGCTCAGCTGTATGATACACCCGCCTCAGGCAGCGCCACACATGGGAGCGGACTTGAGGCTGCAACAGAGGATGGTGTGCGTATTTCCAGATAGTCTTTTGGGTCTCATTGGAATAAGGGATGTCCATCATGTCCAGGTAGTCCACCCTGGATAGGACTTGGGGTCGAATGGGGATCACGCCATCATGGATGGGTAGCCCCTGTACCTCTTGTGTGAACTGAGGAGAGGGGCGGCCTCTTTGGGTTGTATGTCCACTAATACGAATTCTCCACTCTGCGCTTCGCATGGAGAGTAGGATTCGTTTGTAGTGGGTTTTGGTCCCGTGAGGACCTGTGGCTGATGTGTGTGATGCGAGGTATTTCATCAGGGAGTGGGGGATTGATGGATTGTTGAGGCCCAAGGCTCGGGAGAAGTTGGAGCGGGCCGCGCGGGACCAGTGTTGGGATGGGAGTGTAGGAGCAGTGACGGCCACAATCCAGGTGCCTAGGATCTTGGCGGCATGGGCTTTGAAGTCAAGTAGGCCCATGCCACCATGATGATGAGGGCCAAACATGACCTCTAGCCGTACTGGTGGAGGGCGGCCTGACCAAAGCCAACCTTGTAGCAAAGCATACAGGGATTTAAAGAAGCTTGGGGAGAAGGGGATGGCGTGGGCTCCAAACCAGACTTTGGATAGGAGCATAGAGTTGGCAAGAACAACCCTGCCAGTGAGGGTAGTAGGGTGGGCTCTGAGAGAGGCGATTCGCTTCGTCACGTTGTCCAGTATATGGCCCTCCATTACTGCTGACGCGTATCCTCCTGCCTCCAACCACACGCCCAGATGGCGTACCGGTCCTATGGTAGGTCGCGGCACAAAGGGGAGCACCAGTGGAGCGGTGTGTTTTGAGTTAGTAAGGCGTGGACTTGGGCGAGCAGCTGGGATGGGTTGGGAACTACTTGCTGGGGCCCAGCAGTTCTGAAACCGACCAAGGAGGATGATTTCGGTTTTGGAGGCGTTCAGTGCCGCGTTGCTTACCCGGGAATATTCCTGGATGAGGGCTTCAAGCGCGCGTGCATCTTTATTATTAGACACCCCCACCACGCAATCATCTGCAAATGCCATCATCTTGACTGGGGTTTGGCCTGGCACATGGACCCCAGTGAGTTGGGCATTCACATTTCGCAGTAGTGGTTCAAGGCTGAAGTTGTATAAGAGTGGGCTCAGGGGGTCCCCTTGTCGCAAGCCCCTTTGAGGATGGACTACATCCGTTAGGAAACCTGGGCCGCGCACAGCCATTGTTGCAGATTCCGTGAGCAGCATCACCCAGTTAATGAAGCGGGGAGGTAGGCAGAATTGTTGGAAGCAGGCCCTAAGGTATTCCCAGTTTACTCTATCATAGGCCTTTTGTTGGTCCAAGAATACAAGTGCCCCAGAGGCTGTGGACTGACACACATTAGCCACAGAGTGCACGTTATCCCAAATCGACCTTCTAGGGATGAAACCAAATTGTTCTGGAGAGATGGTGGCAGATGCTACAGTCTCTAAACGGTTAGCCATGATTTTTGTTAGTATTTTGGTGTCTGTGTTTGTTAGAGAAATGGGGCGCCAGTTGGCTAAGTCTAGCCTATCCCCTATCTTGAAGAGTGTGACTGTAAAAGCCTCATGTCCTCCTGGTAGGAGGCGCGTTTCCAACAGGCTTTGGTTGAGTGAGGCTAGCAGCAATGGGGATATGTATTTAAAATATTTTTTGTAGAACTCATATGGAATGCCATCTGGGCCTGGGCATTTTTGGTTTGGCGCACCGCGAATGGTAGTCCATGATTCGTTCGGAGTAATTAAATTCATTATTTCCGGGTATCAGAAAATGGTGCGGATATGAGCTCTGATGAGAAATTCCGCCATTTCAGCTGGCTGAATTGGTTTGGCTCAGTATAACTCGGAGTAATATCTTTGCGTTTTGATTGCCACTTTGGCCGGTGTGTCCATGATAGAATTATCTGAT
Organism: Massospora cicadina; assembly: GCA_022478985.1. Taxonomy (NCBI): domain Eukaryota; kingdom Fungi; phylum Entomophthoromycota; class Entomophthoromycetes; order Entomophthorales; family Entomophthoraceae; genus Massospora; species Massospora cicadina. Next base: position 9,723 of record JAKSZP010018154.1, read on the forward strand.
CTTCGCACCTGTGTGCAGGCCATGCTCTGGCGTGGTGCAAAATTTTTTTTGAAGAAGTATGCGGTGCACTTGTCGCCTTTAGTGATGCGTGTGGCCCTGTATTGGACACAAACCTGATGTTTGTGTTGCCTTTCAAGTGCGTTGAGGTGGGCTGCTGCCTCCGCCCACTTCTGGCCCCATGCAGGGCTATATCCTGAGGCTGGAATGTTGGACTCCAAGTGGGCCAATTCCACCAGCGCGCGCAATATAACTGCCATTGTGGCTCGTGAGCGTCTGGATGAGAGATGGCAATAGTGGCGGATGGTGTCTTTTTTGAAAGTTGCCCATGTGGAAATGGGGTCCGCACAAAACGGTGCAACAAATGTTTTTGCCAAAGTTGCCTCTTCCACCCACGTGGAAAATCCTGGTGATGCAAGCTCTGGGGGGCGGATTTTGCACCAATGTGGGGCCTTTGCAACTGTGATGGGTAAGTGGTATGTTATTGAGACCAGTTGGTGGTCGGAGAATTCCATTTTCGTTGTTTTGAAGTGGGAGATTTGGGGTTGGAATTTCGCCGGCGCTAGAATAAGGTCAATGCGGGTCATGGACCTTAATTGGCCATTGTGGATGTGGGGATGCATCATGTTTTCGAGCAGTGGGGCATGTCATGGCAGTGCATCCATTAACCCAAGGGTGGCTTTTAGAACGCGTAGTTCTATGTGACCCTGTGGGGCGTGGGGTGAGGGTGGCCACCGGTCCGTTGGTGAGGTTAGCCAACAGTTCATGTCATCGATTAGGAAAGAATTGGGGGTAGCAGGAGAGATTTGATCGGACGAAAATTTCCGACGCTCTGTGCACCATTTGGGGCATAAATGTTGACAATTGTGTGTGCAACATCAGCCCATGAGAAGGTGACAACGAGCACTCGGTCATTTAGGAATGTTTCTGAAGATGTAAATTTGAAAAAATTGTTTTTCCAAATTAGCACCCCACAGTGCTTCATCCAAAAGGATAGGGATGGTAGGAGCATTGTTTCCAAGCATCCTCGGAACCTCGTGGACAGTGGGTTTCCTGGATGGCCAGGATATCCACGGGTAAATTATTTTGTAAAACTCAGTTTCCTAGCCCGGGACAGGGAGGCCTTGAGTCTGGCGATATTCAGCGTCCCTAGAATGAAGGTTTTCCCTTCGCACGGGTGCGTGGGGTGGGCCCCTCCACCAGCCTCTTCAGGTCCCAATGGGCTTTCACAGCAGTGCGGGTATTAGCAGCAACGCTATTGGGGTTTTTGTTAATTTTTGCAGAAAGAGTTGCGTTGGCTTTGGCCTTCGCTTTTTGTTTTTCCGACATCGGACGAATTTTTTTGCGGTCGGATAAGTTGGTGCACCGTTGAGTGGGGCAAAAAAATTTTTTCAGTTGGGATAGGTCCCAAGTCAGTTTTCAACTGGGGCTTGGGTGCAGCAATTGGGTGAGATCAAATCTCCCATTGGATCCTCAGATTGAGTGGCCCGTTCAGCTTGGGCCTCCCAATCTGATTGGGTGATGAATTCCCGAGTTGCTTCTGCTACAAAGGTCTCCATGTCCTCCTGGCGTTGTGAGTGTGGGATGGTGGTGGTGACCTTGGCCGCTTCCTTGGCCGCAGTCCTATGGGCCTGCTTGGCCTTCTTCCGCTCCTGCGGGGAGATGGGCTTTACCAATAGATAGCAGCCTTGTGCTCCCCACGAGAAAGCCTCTTTGGTGCTTGCGGTTGGTTTGTAGTGCGCCTCTCCGCTGGCCATGGCTGCCGAGGGTGTGCTCTTGGAATGTAACGCCCTCTTTAATGGGGCACGTGTGTGCCTTATGGCTGAACACGTCACAGTGGGTGCAAATGGGGGGCGCGCTGTCCACGGTTACCTGTAATGGGTGGGTGGTGTGCCCTGCGATGTCAATAAAGGTGGAGTGCGGGATCTGGGTTAGGTCCTTCGCGATCTCCTCAGTTGGGGTCAGAACTGTGATGGCTTTGCCGGTGCACAGGTGTGGCATCAGCGTGAAACGTTGCATTTCAAAAAGATTGTATTTCGCCATATATGGCGAGACCATCTTTCAGGTGTTGCTCCAAAATGTCACGTTTTACTGTAGTAGGCAAAAAGTCAAACGTGGAGAGATTTGGTTTGATTTTGTCCATCTGGTGCATTTAGTTTCGACGACCCATTGCCCCGCCGGGGAGGTCGACCATT
>JAKSZP010018155.1:0-11866 GCA_022478985.1 Massospora cicadina
CCCCACATAGGGGCAGGCCTATTTGGTTGGGAACGGGTTTGGGACGCCCAACCCGCCCGTGCTCAGTTGCTGGGCCATTCATTTGGTCAGTGGCGTTGCATTGGGCGCAACACCCAAATTGCTAACAGGAGGCTTTGAACCCTCATTGATGGTGTCCAATGCTGTTGCCTTCCTGTCAAGGATGATCCCCAACAATTTTGGGAGGGAGTAATTTTTTCAATCATTGTTTTAACTGAATTAAAACCATCAGGAATTCTAGCTGATAGATCAGTCTATATACCTTTCTGACCATTTGAAATCTGAACATCAGGCTGATTGCCACTCAAATTAGTTTTGATTGATTTCATTTTGACAACTCGGTGCAGATTTTGCTAATTCCCTGTAACAGTTCTGCTGAGGTGAGTGTGGGTATTGGAGGCAGAATCTAAAGCGGAAGAGCTTTTACCCAGCGCTCATCCACCACATGAGCGAGATCGCCCTGAGTAACGAGGGGTACAGCCATCCTCTTTGGTGCCTTTTTGCTGGGAATGAAAAATGGCCCAATCAACGCCCAGAGGATGTTCCTCAGGACTTACACTTTTTGCTAATTTTATTCATATCTTTGTCCTTATTTATTACTAGCACTCTTATTAGATAATCAGACTTGTAATTGTTTGACATCACCCCCTTCAAGAGTGTTAGGGGGAGAATAAGGGCACCAGAACTGGCTTGGACTCAGTTGAGCAAAACTCTGGTAGCAAGGGACTTAATGGAGTACTCCTCCCCTCGCTTGTAAGTGACTACAAAAGGTCCTTCCAAAATAGATCCAAGCTTCTCGCTTCTGAGAATGATATGGTTGTGATAATACTATACTTTGTCTGACACTTTAAAAGAAGGGAGGGGCTTTCTATGCTCATTTTCAGCTACCCCTTCTTTTATTACCATTTTAGCTAAGCTAGTTATGGCATCAGACTTCAGATGGATAATGATCTGTGGCAATCTTTTCAGGGCTTTATCAGGATCATCTTCCCTACCATAGAAGACGTTTTTTGCTTGCAGATCTGGTACTACTGGTTCTCAGCCATATATTACACGGAAGGGAGACATTTTAAGGATTTGATGGTAGCTGATATGGTAGGCCATGAGGTCACTAGGTAAGAATTGATCCCAGTGTATGAGATCCGAGCTAGTAAATTTTCATAATATAGAATAGTAGTTCCATTTGCTGTTTCCACATTACCTTTTGTAGAGGTATTGTAGGGGGCTGAGAAAAGTTGTTGCGTCCCATAGAAGTAGACAATAGCTTTACCACCCGCAAGGTGAAATCATTCCCATTGTCACACAGTAGGACCTGGGGAAAACCATGCCATGTGAAAATATGGTAATAAAGGAAGGAGGCAGTAGCTTTTGCGGTCTGGGAAGAAAGGGAAACAGCTTCAACCCATTTTATGAAGTGATTAATGCCTACCAGGATATAGTGATTTACCCTGGTAGTCTGAGGTAGTGGACCTACCACATCCAAGCATATAGTATGAAACGGCTGTTGAGGCGTGGTGGGTTGGTATTGATACTTGGGTAATGTAGCAGGATTGCTTCTTAATGATTAGGAAGGCATCAAACACTTCGATGATGGACTCCATAATTCCCTCCCAATTTTATTGATCCTTCACCCACTCATGTGTTTTACGTACTCCACTGTGCCTCAGCATAGAATGAACCTCCAATATCATGGGAACTCGCTCTGAAGGTCGGAGATAAGGCAACCAATTTACCCCTATTTTCTTATACAACTTCCCGCTTTCCACCTCGGTGTTGTGGGAGTGTCAGGCTAATACTTTCTGGACGGTTCATACTCTTCACAGGCGTTAGGGGTCATAAGGGGGCCATGCACCTCTCTGCTTCACTATTATCCAGGCAAAAAATAGGCAGCCATATTAATCCATCAACGTTCATATGACGGGTTCCAGCTCAATGCTCAATCTTCATATTGTAGTGTTGGAGCTTAAAAGTTCATTGAGCCAAACGCCCAGTAAGATCTTCTTAATTTGTAACTATTTCTGGGAGGCGTGGTCAGGGACCACAGTGAAGGAAGTTTCATACAAAAAAGGGCGTAATATTACAGCCATCAGGACTTCAAGGCACTCTTTTTTGGTGACTGTCAGGCAAACAGCAAGTTATTTTTAGATTGGCATGCCAGTTTAAGTGCTAAAGCACCCAAACGGCAAACCCAAATGCCAATGGCACTGCTGCTGGTATTATGGATATGGAACTAGGAAGATTTCCGCTAGTAAGTACCCATGAACCATAATCGCGTGTAGGCACCTAGAAAAATATCAGGTGAATACAGCCATAAACCCTGAGAGTTGTTGGAATATAGGTGGAAAGGGAGGTTTAGTTTTCAACATAAAACTGGAATTTGGGTTAAGGGATTTTATTGGAAAGATAAATGAAGAAAATCGACCAACGATTTCTCAGTATAATGCAACTGATTAAGTAGTATTTAAATGGTAGTGGGTCAAAACAGGGATCAGGTCCCTTAAATTCGACCTAACCTGGCGAATTTTCAGGGGAGGGGGCGGATAATCCTAATTGGAACTGACATCAAAGGATTCTGAGGCAGGCTGAGTCACTATTAGTTCTGCTGCAAACGCCTGGGATGAGGCTCAACTGCATTTTCATTAGTTGGCGCAATGGTGTCTGGCCCAATGAGCAATGGGAATTTCCCAGGGCCACCCCACATAGGGCCAGTCCCAACTAGTTGGAAACGGATTCAGAATACCAAACCCACCTGTGTCAGGTCACTATAGCGTTTTTTCAACCAAATGAGTTACGTCAGCCACAACTCTCAATTCTTTAGATAGAGGTTTTAAATTATCTGTGAATGTCCACAAAGGTTCCATCTGCTCATTGGGGATAATGCTTGACAATTTTAAGGAGTGTTTGGCGTCAGCAATTGTACTGCTACCCAAGTCAAAAACCATCAGTGATTCCAGCCAATAATTTGATACTTGTCACTTCTTGACTATTAGGTTTCCAATCTCCGGGCTTTATCCCCATTGGTTTTGGACCTTTTGTCTTTGATTTGGTAATCTCTGCACAGAATTCCCCAATTTGGCAGACAAGTTCAGCCAAGGTGAACAAGGGTACTTGAGGAGGAATCTTTAGAGGGAGTGCTGTTACCCAAAGCTCGTCTACCATGTGGGCGAGATCACTATGGGTGACGAGGGGTACAGCAACCCTCTTTGGACCCTTCTTGTTCAGAAATGGGAAAATCGCCCATCTACGCAAATGGGACGTTCCCCTGGACTAACATTACCCTTTCCTTTTGGCAAAGGCGGTTCATCACTGCCAGGAAACTGCATAAGGGCTACATTTTTGTGCGCCTTGGTCAACTTGATCACCATTAAGGTCACAACTTTTGGGGAAGGATGGGGAGCATCCAGATGGAACTCATGAAACGCCTAGACCAGTTCCATGCAATTTGCACAATCACAGGCCTTGACCCATCTGTTCTCGTAGGCTGGATACCCTTCCAGGTGACAAGATACTGAGCTGACCTCTGAGATTTATGGGACGCTAAGATGTTTTCCACCTCAGCTACTTCAACATCCTTGATAACTATTGGCTCCAGATCAGTGGGATCGGTTTCCTTGAAATGGGACAACTGAGATAAGCGGAAGATGGGATGCTTTTTCAATGAGCTGGCAGCTTTAACTGGAAAACACCATTGCCCAAGTCTTCCTCCACCAGGTGAGGACCCAAATGCTTTCTTGCAAACTTATGGAAAGGTATCTGCTTCTGCAAATGGCGCGTATCTAACATAAATATGAGCCCACCACTATGACATGGCCAGGAAGCCGTTTTTGATCTTCAAAAATCTTGTAATTATCAATAGTTTTTATGAGATGCTCTTGCACTAAGAACTGGGTAGACTGAATGTGCTCAATATGATCTGCGGCACCAGGGACCTCTAACAGACAGGGACTGACAAAAAATGAGGGATTATACCCCAACGTTACTTCATAGGGAAAACCCTCTAGAAGCGTGAGTACCAATATTATAGGCAAATTGGCCGAGGGGGAGTTCATTGGCCCAGGTATCATGTGGCCGCCGCTTAGGAACACAAATACTGTTCCAAAATTTGGTTAACCCACTTGGTTTGTCCATCAGACTGGGGATGATATGCTGTGGAATGGCAGGGGGTGATTTTTATATGGAGTAAAAAGCTCATTCCAGAAAAGCGCTGTAAACTGGGGCCCACGGTCACTAATGATCTCCTGCAGGAGACCAAATATTGAAAACACATGGCATACAAAGAGACAAGCGGTTTCTTTTGATCTAATCATGGATGAGCATGGAATAAATAGGAAAATTTGGTAAAACAATTGACCACCACCATAAACGCCGTAAACCATTAGAACAGGGGAGTTTGTAATAAAATCCACAGACATTGATGTCCATGGACCCTCTGCCTATTGTAAAGGATGAAGAAGGTCCTTCCTTCCTGATCGATCTGACTTGGCCCATGTGCAAGTAACACAATGAGCGATCCAGGATGGTACTTTCTTTGATAAACCCACCCATTCTAAATTTCTGTTTAATTAACTTTGTAAATTTCTTATTAGCCAGATGGCTGATTGTGGGGGGGGGTCATGATGTGCCAGAAATACCTCAGATCTGAAGAGAGGGGGAACCCATACCCAAAACTAAAATAGATATAGCCTCCACCAGGGAAAATAGAGAATGTTTGTGAGTTTGAAGGGACAATTGGTCTATTAACTCCACTCCTTTGGGGCAGGTCATTTGAGCTGCTAAAACCCAGGAAATAAGCGGAGCATTGGGAGCTTAGTATATTGAAGTGACCGTGAGAGGTGTATAGATAAAATTTGGGTGGTGGGAATCATGGTAACCAGGTCCACTTCATCTGAGTCTAGTGGGAAATGAGCCGGGTTTCATCTAAGGAAATTGGGAAGCACATTTAATGCACCTTTCATGAATTTGTATTTGAAATTGAAGCTGCATAAATCCTGATAGGTACAAGCTTGCCTATGTGCCAAATTTTGTGGTTTACGGAAATACAGAAGAGCATGGTGATCCATACGCATAGTTAACTCATGCTGGGCACCCTGTAACAGATACCGCCAATGAGTCAACGCCCATGCTATGGCTGCCAACTCCTTATCATAAATGGCCCATGATTGCTCAGTAGTGGAGAATTTTTGGGAAAAGTAAGTGACCAAGTGTTTTAAACCATTGTGCTCCTGGAGCAGAACTGCCCCAAATGCTACTGATGAAGCATTGCATACAATGATATACAGTTTGGAAAGGCCCATGTGTTTTAAGATGAGGGGGAGATAAGAACACCTCTTTAACTGACTTGAACGCCTGCTGGCACTTAAGAGTTTAATGAAAAGGTATATTCTTACCCGTGAATGGGTGAAGCGGAGCAGCTATCTGATAAAGGGCTGGGGAAAATTTCTTTAGGAAAATCATGGTGCCCAAGAAGCTTCTTAGTTGTTTTTGGGTTGTTAGAGTTGGCCATTTGCGGATGGCTTCCAACTTGTTAGGGGGAATTGCATAACCATCTTTTAGGACCAGGTTCCCAAGAAAGGTATTTTCCTCCTTATAAAACTCGCATTTTGAAGGCTTGACGAACAGGTCCGCCTTGTGCAAAGCAGCCATGACCGCTTTCAAATCTTTTGCATGTTGTTTGGGAATTGGGGAGTGAACCAAGATGTCATCAATATATGCAACTGCGCAAGTAAACCGGAGGTCGCCCAGAACACTAACGATCATTCTTTGAAATGTGGCTGGAGCATTTTTGAACCTGAAGTACATTACACGGAATTGAAAAATACCTCGTTTTGTTCAGATCACAGTAAGCCATTCTTGCCCTTCCATCACCCATATTTGGTTGAAGGCATTAAAGAGATCAATCTTGGAGAACACATGAGACTGAACAATCGCTTGACTGATAGTTTGCTCCAGGGACAAAGGGTAGGGATAGTGTACTATAATTTTATTTAGGTGTCCATAATCCACGAAGGGACGGAGGGAACCATCGGCCTTCTTGGCAAAATCAATTGGAGACACAACTGTTGATGTCTCTTTAAATAAACACCCTTTCTTAAGCATATTGTATAACCAGGTGTTAAGTGCAACCTCCTCCTCCGCTGTGTGCAGATACAAGGGACAGGTGATATTCACCAACTGTACCATTGTTTAGGATCCTATGTCAAATTTAGTGTGAGAGGGAAGATGGTCCGCCTTCTCAGAATTGAAGATACTTCGATAGCACATCAATTCTTCAGGAAAATTGGACTAAAGGCCTTCAGCGGAAACAAGGGAAATAATGGAGCTGCGACCTTGAGTTTTCTTAAGGGTATTAGCTAAAGGAAATTCTCCCTCTGTTTAATCATTAGCAAACGACAACATATTTGACTCCAGGTATATTTTTACATGTTTTCAGCGCCAACATCTGACCCCAAGATTACCAGAAATACTAAGTTTGGCATTGCTGAGAACTGATCACAAAAGCTAAACTGATGTACTGTGAAAGGAACTGGCCGATGGTCTAGATATGAGGTTGGGAGGCTGATGAAGCAACTATCACCAAAGGACCTAGATCCAGGTCAAGCTCCAATTGTTGGGCTAGCTCAACATCCATAAATTCACCCGCGGCTCCAGTATCCACTAAAGCCTCAAAGGAGATGTGATGAGACCTGATAGTAATCTTCATGGGCAGTAAAAATTAGGCGAGATTCTCCTTATTGACAGCTGTAGTTGAATCTGTAGATACGGAAGAGATGGTACTAGGATTAGGGAAACCACTAGGTTCTTAGCAGGAGTAACCCTCCATAAGTCAGAATGCCAGAACATACAGACATGGGCACAATAGCCGCAGCAACCAAGGGATGTGGTTCGGAAAATTTTTGAGGGACTAGGCTACTATGGCCATGGTAAAATTTCTTCACGACCTGATTCAGCTGAGAAAAAAGGACCATTGCTACGCTATATCAACAAAAAAGGTAAATGGTCAGGAATGATGGTTGGTCAATTATGTCAGGCAAACAGCAAGTTATTTTTAGACCAGCCTGCCAGCTTAAGTGCTGAAGCACTCAAACGGCAAACCCAAATGCGAGTGGCACTGCTACTGGTATGATGGATATGGAACTAGGAAGAAATTCTGCCAGTAAGTACCTATGAGCCATAATCACATATAGGCACCTAGCAAAATACCAGGTGAATATGTCCATAAACCCCGAGGATTGTTGGAATATAGGCGGAAAGGGCAGTTTTAGTATCTCAACATAAAAACTGGAGTTTGGGTTAAGAGATTTTATTGGAAAGATATATGAAGAAATTTAACAAATAATTTTCTCAGTGCAATGCAACTAACTGAATAGTATTTGATTGGTAGTGAATCAAAGTAGGTATCAAGTCCCTTAAATTCAACCTAACCTTGTGAATTTTAGGGGAGGGGGCGGATAATCCTAATTGGAACTGACATCAAAGGATTCAGCGGCAGGCTGAGTTGCTATTGGTTCAACTGCCAAAGCCTGGGCCAAGGCTCAACTGCATTTTCATCAGTTGGCGCGATGGTGTCTGGCCTGACGAGCAACGGGAATTCCACAAGGCCACCCCACATAGGGCTAGTCCCGATTGGTTGTAAATGGGTTTAGGATGCTTAACCTACTTGTGCCTAGTCGCTGGGGCGTTCGTTTGACCAAATGAGTTATGTTGGCTTAAACTCTTAATTCATTAGATAGAGGTTTCTATATATCTGCAAATGTCCCCAAAAGTTCCATCTGCTCATCAGGGATCATCCCCAATGATTTTAAGGTGTATTTGGTGTTGGCAATCATACTGCTACCCGAGTCAAAACTGTCAGCAATTCTGGCCAATAATTTGATACTTGTCACTTCTTAATTATTAGGCTTCAACTGTCAGGCTTTATCCCCATTGGTTTTGGACCTTTCGTCTTTGATTCAGCAATCTCTGCACAAATTTCCTCAATTTGGTGGACAAGTTCAGCTGAGGTGAGTGAGGGTACTGGGGGAGGAATCTTTAGGGGGAGTGCTGTTACCCAGCGCTCATCTAACACATGGGTGAGATCGCCTCGGGTGATGAGGGGTACAGTTACCCTCTTTGGACCCTTCTTGTTTTAGATTGGGAAAATCGCCAAATCTACGCAAAGGGGACGTTCCCCTAGACTTAAAGGTGACACTGTAATTGTGTTAAGCCTTGGATTACGTTTTGCTGATAGGAGACTGAGTGATCCACGCCATTATCATCCAATTGCGCCAGAATTACCCCAACAGCATATTCAGAGGCATTGGTAAACAAAAGGAAAGGTTTATTGTAATCATGATGGTGCAGGATAGGGCGCTTTTGTAACAACTGCTTTATTATCTTGAAGGCGACCTTTTGTTCATCTTCCAATGGAAAGGGACGTTCTTCGCCAATAGCCGTGCAAGAGGCTCACTCAGCTGGTCGAACTTAAGGATATATTGGTGGTAATACCCCATCATAACCAAGGATACCTGGATACTGCGCAGGGTTTTGGGAAGCAGGCATTTTGGCTATAGCCTCAAACTTGTCTTGAAGGGGTTGAATCTCATCTGTTGAGATGGCGAGTCCAAGGAAATCTAACTTTTTCTAGAAAAAGTGCACTTGAAGGGTTTTAAATTAAGGCTGGACTGACGTAAGCTTTAAAACTTTTTTTAAGTGAGCAATATGATCATTAAAGGTCTTATATTACACCGTAATGTCATCAAGATACACAAAGACACAACTTAACTTGAGGCTCTGTAAGATGTGATCCATGGTTCGCTGAAAAGTTTCAGGATCTTTACACAACCCCTGAGGTAATTGGGTGGGTTGGAATAGATCTTCACTGCAAATCAGAGCGCATTTCTACTGATCTTGGGGAGAGAGGTCCATCTGCCAATAGCCGCTAGCTAAGTACATGGCCGAAAAGAACTTATATCCAGAGAGCTGTGCTAGAGCATCATCAATGCGAGGGACGGGATAGCTGTCCTTTTTTGTGAGGTTGTTTAGCTGGCAGTAGTCCATCACAACCTGATGACTTCCGTTTTTCTTTTTTATAAGGAGGAAAGGGGATGACCAGGGGCTTTGTGAAGGTACCAGTAGGCCAGCGTCCTTTAGCTGTTTGAGCTCCATCCTCGTCTGTTGCTCCTCAACATTTGATTTACAATAAGGTTTGGATTGGATGGGACTAGCGTCCAAACGTCAATGGTATGACTCCAACCCTTCATATGATCATAGTCGGTCTCAGATTTAAAGAATATATCGCTGTGGGATTCTAATAAACTATAAACTTTATAAGCTCTGCTTGGGTTAGCTCCTCGGAGATATGAACGTTGGGCAATGTACATAATGATTTGTCAGCAGGCAGGCCCATGTCTGACATAGACCCAATGCAGTGGACCTGGTTAAGCTCTTTAACTGAGATCAGCAGACCTTTCAAAATCTGGTGTTTTTTACGACCATGTCCTTACTGGTAAGATTCCCCAGTAGAATACTGATAGGACGTTGGTAGGCTGGGTCTAAGATGCCTGGTAATACTTGAGGTTCTAAGGGACTGATTCCATCAATGCTCGTTATGTGCAGCAGGCAGTTGTGGGGGTTTTGCAGGGTAATCTTGGTGTCAATCACCCTTTGTTCACCCGCTATGATCAAAGCCTCATCAGCTGAATAAAATGAAATTCCCCTAAAGAGCGTCTACTGATTCAGCCAGCATCTTGGTATTCCGCCTTGCTGTCATATAGACGAAAGGATAAGGTGGAGAAAAGGATACTCAACAGTGCAAGCGTATTCCTTTTTATTAATCTCATTTTGGTCCAATATCTGTGGAACCTCATAGTTAAGCCGAGAGAAATAACCCTGCTTCAGATTATTAATTCCATCATACTCGAGTATAAACTGGGTACCAATGAGCATGTCATAGGTGTTGTTGGCTAAGGCCACCGCAGGGGCCAAGAGGAGGAGTTTCCCGAAATTGGATGGGTAAAGATGAGTAAGTCCCAATAGTGCGAGTGTTGGCCAGACCAGCAGTGCCAAACTCCCTAATATAATTGAGGTCTGGTGCCAGCTTTATTTTTTTATAAGCTTTGATGATAAAACGTTCACAGGGGATTCAGTGTTAAGGATAACAATGACTCATACTCTGTTGACAACAGCCTCCACTTTTGTTAAAGTTCCATCCAAGTACAGTGTGGGAAGAGCGAGGACCTCCTTCAGCTGGAGTGTAGAATCAAGGCGTTTAGCAGTTTCAGGGAATTTATCCCGGACAGATGCAATGTATACACACTCTGAGTAGATCAGATCATTGTGGCAATGAGCTGGTCAGCGTCACTGGCAGTATCAATAACCTCCATACCTCTCAGCACCTGATAAAGGTAAGATTTGTGGGTTAACCGAGCCATATCCACTCTTTCTGGGTTCAATAGGTTAGGTACCTCCACTTCACCTGGGGCTCCTAGGACATAGTGACCAACATCTTCACAACCCCTTTCAGATTCTTAATCAGAGGAATCTCAATGCACGTCAATAACTCCATCAGTTGGGAGGTAAGGTCTGAGCTTCCCTTGTGCAGGGGAGGTCCTGGGGGCGCTCAGATACTTGGGTAACTTTTGGAGGTGACGCTGTGACAGTTACAGCTCTACATTTAGCCTTTGATGCAAGAGGTAAGGGCTTCCCCACGGCTACAGATTTTGAGCTTAAATTGGTAGGAGGAGATGCAGAGGGGAATAACATCGTGGAAATGGAGGTTTCAACTGCTCCAGCTTTGAGCAGATCAGCAGCTGTGTGCTTTTGGGAAACAGACGGTTTAGCATTTGTAACCTGGTTATTTATCCCATCATGAGTGGGGGCGAATGGCACAAGAAAGAGGGGTTCAGACTCAAGAGCCAGCTTTGGAACCACTTGGAAAGCCTCATTGTCTGATAAAAGATAATCTTGGTGACAAGATGGGAGCAGGAAGCGCGACCTCATTGACGAGGATGTACTATGACTTACGGGCTTGAGAACCTCAAGTTTGCTGGGTGGAGAGAATTAGGTTTGATCTTACCGCAGGTGCGGGCTCAGAGTAGTAACCAGCGTAGGGGGGCCCAAAGGAATCATCATAGCATCCTTCAGCAGGGCTACGGTTGAATAATTCTCAATGGTCAACACCTGAGAAGTTGACCCAACACTTGAAGTAGCTTCAGCGTTATACATATCTGCCACCTCCAGCAGAGCCTCATTGATATCTTGGACGGTCTGGAGGTGGCGCTTTACAGAGATAAGATGACTAGCTATAGAAGGGTGAGACGTTAACCCACTAAGAATATAGCTATGGCGTCGTCAAAAGGTAGCATTTTGGCAAGCAGCAGGGGTTGAGCGTCCCTATAGAAACGCTCCACAAAAGAGGTGATTGATTCACAATCTTGCAACTAAAGGCACATAAAGGGCTGTTTTTATCATTGAAAACTCTGCTGTAAGCCTAATTCATTGATAAGTGCTTGTTTAACCTCTGACCAAGTGCTGAGGTTGAACATGGAGGGAAGCATAATTTCTTGAGCTAGGTGACTCAAGCAAGGGAGGATGTATGGGGCTTTTGTTGGTGTGGGAATTTATATGCCCACATTATCCAGCTTGCAAATTATTTAAGCTTCAATTAATTTACAAAAATTTGTTCATTTATCCAATTTAGCTTATTAAATAAGCTTTGAGACGTCAATCAATTATTCTGTCTCATCGGCGATAATCAATGAGAAAATGTTTAATCATAATGTTTCATAGGATCATATCCAATGATAATTATAGTTACAGATTTATCGGGGATTGTTGCCAACAATTTGAAGATGAGTAAATTAACTTGAAA
>JAKSZP010018156.1:0-11818 GCA_022478985.1 Massospora cicadina
TCACACTGGCGCTATGCATCATAACGCTGATAGAATTTCTCAATTCCCTATCCTAACATTATTCTCTGCTGAGGAGGATCGCATCTGTGACTTGATTGGTAGACCTGAGCTCTGGTACCTGGAATCTAAGGATGTTATATCTAAGTTACAATCCTTAACCGAAGATTCTCAGGTTAAAGAAGTTTCATTATACAAAAAGTTGGGACCTAAGTGGTTGCCCTTTATTTGGCCCTCTGCGTAGACTGATACTACTATGGAGGCCCACCAAACTGTAGGGCATGGAGCTGTCGCTTGGATCCTATAGTGGTTGAAAACTCATTGTTACTGGGATAAAATGCTGGAATCTGTACACGATGTGTTGGAGTCTTGTCTTATGTGCCAAAAACAACATGGTGGAAATCTAATGTTCCAACACAAAATAGTGGGCCCTTCTGAACCTTTCTCTACTATGAGTATTGATGTGGTGGGTCCTCTCCCTACTACCACTTATGGACATCAATATATTCTGTTATCTATCGATTATTTTACTAAATGGATTGAAGCTATCTCAGTTTCCACGGTCAAAGCCAAGGCTACGGCATCCTTTCTTTTTAAGCAAGTTGTCACCAGGCATGGTAGCCCAAAAGTCCTGTTATTGAATAATGGGACCAACTTCATTTCTCAGGTGGTATTTGAGCTACTAAGTTAATGGGTACTTATCAGTCAAACACGTCCCCATATAATCCTTCTACTAATGGTGTGGTCAAATGAGCAAATGGCACCCTTGTAGCCATTTTTAAAAAGATGGCTTCCAATGACCCTAGTAGATGGAATCTCTGTTTGCCTAGTGCGATGTTAGCCTATAAAGTTAGCTACCATTGTATAATTGGAATGTCTCCTTTTAAAGCTTTATATGGTCAGGATCCTATCCTCCCCTCAAGTGTACAACCTATACTTGAGGAAGCTACCCTGCAAACTACTGATTTAGCTATGAGGAGACTGGCTGATGAAATCATTAGATTACAAGCTTTTGCTTTAAGTTCCCTTGCTGCTACCACCTTAAAGGAGGGAACAAGAACCAACGCTAGTAGACCTACGCTATCAGAATATCAAGTCGGAGATCTTGTACTCTTCTATCACCATAGTCCAGGAGGAAGGATTCACAAACTTGACACCTTATGGGCTGGTCCATACCATATTATTTATTGTTGGGGTATTGAATACTACATTGCTGCTATTGATACTGGTACTGTTATCAATAGAGTGCATAGTAGATTTCTGCAAAAGTATGTGCCCCCTAGGCAAGATCGTGAGGGGGGGCATTGTTGGGGATTCATCTACAATAACCAAAGTTACTCAAGATTGAGATTCGATATCTCAGTCTAATGAGATTGTAAAATCTATGTCATAGATATCTGATTATAGGATAGACCGATGATCAACCCTTCAGAGTTATCAACCTTCTCTAAAGAATGATGCTAAGCTATCTGATGAGGCAGAAAATCATATTAGAAAATTGGTCTCATCAAATAAGAATATTATCAAATCTGGCCATCACAAGTATGGCATTAATAATAAGCAATATTGGTCATCTAATAGGAAAAATCTTTTCTTAGGTGCATCTCAAAAACCTCACGCATACCTACTAAATCTACCACTATAAATATTCCTCATTTCTAACTAATAAAGTACACGATTTTTATCTCTATTGGCATTATTTTGTTCTCTTTTCACACATGATTCTGTATTTCTGATTGGAATCACTATAACAACAGAACTAATAACTTCGTTGCAATTAAGTTGATCTTTGCTAGAGCCACGGAACTAATAATTTTGTAGCATTTGTAGCACCTACTTATCATAATTTCTCACAAAATTTCAATAATGTTTATTATGGTTACTTGGGAACAGGGTTGTAAAACCCGTTCTGTTTACAATGTTGCTGAATCTGGACGAATTTAGCTAAAAAGCAATAACCTGATTCAGAATCCTCAAACTATAGTACCATGCCAGACGGTAGTGTGCACTAATTAGTTTGTTTAGGCTTAGCACCACTCCCATTGATTGAAGACTCTTCCCCCATTGTTCCATTATGATTGATCAAGACCATATTTCCTTTTTGGTTGGCTTTTTAATAAAAAATCTCCCATTAATCTTACATTTTTGTGTATACTTGTGTCAGATTCTGGTGGTTGACTTATAAAAAAAACCTTTGAAAATAATCAGATTGGGCTGATTACCCTTTCAATGCTTGAGCTAACACCTATATTCTCACCTCAAAGCCTATTGCAATCATACAATTTTGGCCAAATATCCCAATGATAATTCAATTAAGTATTTTAGCAGAGCGCTTGGCCTACATATGCTCGCATATTATGGCCAATTACCTATGAATTAAATCACGGCAATTAGTCCCAATTATTAGGAGCACAATCAACTTAATTGTATACAAAATTATTCGGGGATGACTCAAGGTTAATGTCTAAAAATCCCATGGACTTTAGACGAACGAAAAACAATAATCAAGGTTGGGACCATCTAGTACTAAAAAAAAAAAAGAAAAACAATAATCAATTTCCTGCATTAGGGTGAAATTCATATGTTGATCAACATAAAATGCATGATAGCACTTGCATGGACTTCCCAAAAGGGGTTACCTAGTGCTATTGAGGAAGAGGCCTGCTGATGCCCAATTAGGGGTGCATCATTTACTTCAATTAAAGCCAAAATTTCATAGAAGGTGTATTTTATCAGAAGTATTATGAGACTAAAACCCAGAAGATCAAAGGAAATTTTTGCATGCTTTTATTGCAATTATTGTACCTGAAATCCTCCCAATTTTGAGTGTATTTTTCCACCAATCAACCTAAGAAAAGGTTTCAGTTGCATCAGTTCAAGGGCTGAACTGAGGTGGTAAAATATCTGTTGGGCATTTTGTGCTGAAATGTGGCCAGGAGATGCCCTAGAGGTATAAATACTGGCGCCTGGCCTAATGACCATTATCTAATAAATAGCTTTTAATAAATGTTATAAGCTATTTTATCCTATTCTTGGTTTTATCTGAATCCTAACCTTGGAGAAATGTTGACAAACTGGAAGGAACTAATTGCTAGTTTGTATTGAAGCCTGCCTCAGAAGAAGTTCCCGAACATGAAGGGAAAATTACACCCAAAATTGGGTGGAAGAGTCAAGGCAAATTTTATAGCTTAGTGAGTTTTTGAACGGTCCAAATACCATAAACTACAGGCACTATCAAGGATCAACCATCGGAACTTTGGCCAGAATAGAAATACAGGACAACAATAATCAATTGAGCGATCCTTGGATTTTGACAACTGGTGCTCACTCAAAACTGTTAACACTTTCCGAAATGGACTCCAGTAACCAATTTCTGGAAGATTCATCCAGATGAAACAGCGGCATTGGGATGGACGCTAAAGACAAGGCCAACTCAGATTATTTTCCCAGTCATCAAGGCTCCGCAGCTGGTACCTCCTACACCCAAAATTTTGTCAAGGTTGGGGGAGCTCATGAAGCAAAACAGGCATCCCAAATAAAGGATGAGGATGATGCCTTAAACAATGAGGAATTTTCAAACTTTAGACATTTGTGTCAAGGTTTCAGTCCAGAAACACTGAAATTACTCAGGAAATTTGGGAACTCAGAATATAATTATCAACTGCAAATTCCTGAGTAGATAGTATGGGCAAAGACATTAAAAGCATAGCATCTAATCAAGCTTTATTCAAAGAAAAACATGAAAACCTCAAAAAACAAAGCAGCTGATGCTCACTCAGCTTTGACAAAAGAAAAGTAGGAAAAAGCTCTTCCATGTGGCAAAAACACAGTTTGGAAAAACTAAGGGCCAAATTCAGGCATCAGAATCCAGTAGTTTATAGCAATTACATGAAACCAAATAATTGGAAATTGACACCAATGCAGATACTGATATTTTGACATATGTTCTATGTCTAGAGTACTGGCAGTAATCCCAACTCCAGATACTTCCCAACAGAAAAGAGGGCCAATTCTGGGCGATGATACACCAAGACGTCCAAGAAGAAGTACAACCCCTATGCTCAAAACAGGGCGAGAAGACTTCAAACCATTAAATTTACTAAAGTTTGATAAGGATGGAAATGTTCAGTTTTTCCTCAAGTTATTTGAAAAAGCAATGAGAGGAGCATCAGACCATGAAAAAGGATTGTCACTGATTAACTTACTCGATGCCCATAGCTGTGACATCGTTATGCCCTATTTGGGTGGCAATTGGTCCTATATGGATGCCAAAGTTGCAATAACAAAACAATTCGGAGGGCCTGAGAAACTAGAAACCCAAAAAAGAGCTTCTTAAAATCGAATTAAACAGAATGAGACTATTAAGGACTTTGCTGATAGATTCTTCCATGAGGCACAAGTTCTGCGTGGGTGCATTGCAATAGAATAAGTTTGATGCCAAGATTGCATTGGATCATGCGATTATGCCCTTCCATGAACTGCACAATGTCATGTGGCTGCATTCAGTGGAAGCTTGGAATTTAAGAGCTTACCAATTACTTGAGAAGCTGTTCCTATAATTTCAACACACCTAATCAGGTCAAAGATCAGCAAAAATCCCGATTTTCAGGACCAAAAAACAATACTATTTCTGACCAGGGGAATAATTTCCAAAATACAAACCAAAAATTCGAGCTAAAACAGCAAACAGGGCTGATTACATGTCACAAATGTGGTCAGATAGGGAACTTTGCTAGCCAATGCTACAGATAGTCCAACAAAAAGCCTAGGGTCAACTTTTCTCTAGAAATTAACAGTGACAGTGAGGCGGGAAAAGGACAGGTGGAGTAGAGGCGGAATGCTCTAACACCTACTGATTTTAAACCATTCCACCTGACCCTGATGAGCTCTTTAGGACCAAAGATGTTGCTGAAAAAACCTCAACATATTGGGGCTAATAATGTCATGATGGTCACTACTTGTGCCACAGCAAAAACAACTAAACCCTTGAAAATAACAAAAGAAGCCTGAGCAGAGGTATCAAAAACTTACGTGAATAAAATTATTGATAAGGGTTTGGACCTACAACCCATATGTTCAACCAATTTACTTAAGCTTAACAACGTTCAAGTAGCTATTCCCATTAAGACCTTAGCAGATAACTTCCCAGATATTTGCTCAAGCCTGAAAGCACACCTGGAATTGGGCAACAGTCACAGCATTACACAATAGATACCTCTGAAAACTACTCTGAATGTACTTATGTGGACATAGCAGCGAACAAGGTTCAAGTTTGGCCCTTTGTTGATAGTGGCGCTCCTATCAATATAGTGAGACAAAGTTGGTTAGAAAACTAAAAATCCCACCTGATGTTGCCCACTATCAGGAATATGAAACCACTCGGAGCACATAAAACTAAATCGCTGGGCGCCTACAGTAACCTACCACTCAGATTTGGATCCATTGTAGTAACAGCACCTGTCATAGTGTTGCCAAATACAAACTATGATATTCTAATTGGGACTGATTTCCCAAGAAGATATGGCGTTGTTACCAATAATAATGACAATGATTTCACCATTATTGGCCAGGCTATTTCACTTTACTATAAATGGGATAAGCAGTTGAGAAAAAGAAACCCAGCCTATTCATAAATCTGGCCTACAAAGATGGAGTCATCCTGATTGATTATTACAAAGCTCAGCCAAAGATAAAACCACTTTCCACACAAATTGATGAGTTAAATGATATTCCACTTCAATCAAATCAGACTATTACTATACCATCCAGAGAACAATTAATTATCCCGATGGGACAAACAGTTAATATCCTGGAAGGACTTTATGGTGAAGTATATTAACAATGGTCTAAATCTCAGAATGAACCAAACTTTTCCTTGGTATTATCATTCCAGGCCATGGAGAAGTACATATCTTATGTGCAACCCTGCAAAATAGGCCCATCTCCATCAGGCAACATCAAACAATCGCTTTTATGCATCTGTT
This sequence comes from Massospora cicadina, assembly GCA_022478985.1. Taxonomy (NCBI): domain Eukaryota; kingdom Fungi; phylum Entomophthoromycota; class Entomophthoromycetes; order Entomophthorales; family Entomophthoraceae; genus Massospora; species Massospora cicadina. Next base: position 5,982 of record JAKSZP010018156.1, read on the forward strand.
CCCTACCACGGAAATTCACTCATTCCATGAGTTTGGAACCTTTGTCAAATTAGGGCTCCCCAATAAGGACTAACTCAGCATAAATAATGCTGTCCCTATGGCCGATTTAAGCAACCCGACCAACTCTGAGAAAGGCTAAGCTCAGGAGTTATTCTCTAAATATTGGTAAATATTTACACAAGATGATTTCGACTTGGGTTGTGCTAAGGTGTCACCCACAAAATTGATACTGGGGATCATAAACCTACTCGATTATGTCCAATTAGATGCTCAAATCATCAGAAGAAGTATCCTAGGAGATTAAGAAACTTCTCAATTGTGGCATGCTAGTCCCTTCAAGAATTCCATGGGCAGCACCAATTTTAATAGTGAAAAAGAAGGATGGAATCAACCGAGTAGTCATCAGCTATTGGAAGTTAAACAACATCACAAAGAAGGATCCATACCCACTGCCACAAATTGACAACGCCTTGGATAGGCTAGGGGGCGTGAAGTTCTTCTCAGCAATTGATCTTATCAGCAGATATCTGCAAATAGATCTTCCCAAAGAGAAGCACGAGAAATGTGCAATCATAACCCAAGAGGACTTATTCCACCTGATGAGAATGCCTCAAGAACTCTGCAATGCCCCGGCTACATTCCAACGAGCAGTGAACACAATCCTGGAAAATTGGAAATTTTCATGTGTAATAGTGTACCTTGATGATATCAACGTTTTCAGCCAAACTTTTGACGACCACCTGGAACACTTAGTGGAGATTTCAAAAGGCTAGCTGCTGCAAACTTAAAAATCATGCCCAGAAAATGTCAGTTTTTCAAAGACCAACTGAAATACCTCGGATTTGTGATTGATAAAGTGGGTCTTTGGCCCCAATCCTCTAAGCTGGATGCCATCTTCAAAATGAAATGACCCAAATCCAAGCATAATATTCAAAATTTATAGGCATGATTGGGTACTATTGCCAATTTATTGCCAACTTTGCAATTTTGGAGAGCCACTTTTTTATATGCTTAAAGATAAGGTCCCATTCAACTGGACTCCAGATTTCCAGGATGCATTTGACCAACTCCAATTGGCCCTATTAAGCGCGCCTGTTCTTTGATACCTGTAAATTTGATTGCGAATTTATCATCCAAACTAATGCATCTCAAACAGCATTGGGGGCTGTGTTACCCCAAGTTGGAAAAGATGGTGAAGAACATCCATTTACCTTCTCTAGTCTGACCTTAAACATTTATTAAAGGAACTATACAGTGACAGAATGAAAATGCTTGGCTGTCATATATTCTTGCAAGAAATTCTGGGTCTATATTCATGGCACTCATTTCAAAGTTGTTACCAATCATGCTTCCCTAAATGGGTTAAACAACTTAAGAGAACCTGAGGGCTGATTAGCCTGCTGGGCATTAAAGCTTCAAGCTTATTACTACACCAAAGAGCATCAAGCTGGGGCAAAACACCAAAAAGTCAACTTTCTATCCTGACTACCCACCATCACAACACTTAATTGGGCCACTGATGAGTTGTTTATGAAAATGATCAGTGGAGAATATAAAGATGAGCCCAAATCTGTCTAATAAATATTATTGGGTCTATGGAAAAATACAACCTTCAAAAACGGGGCAAATTACAAGATTGTTGAGGACAAAAAGTATATTTTCCCAAGACTATCAGCCTGAACCAACCTAATAATGGCAGTGCATAAGGCCATAGGGCATGGCAAATTTAAGATGAAAGAGCACCTAAAAAAATTCTACCCCTGGGAGTCAATGCATTTTGACATCCAAGGAACGCTGGAATGCTGTGCAGAGTGCCAAGGTGAAAGACCCTTCTGAAAAAGCACATCTTACCAGCTTGTTCAGTCCAACTTTTCCAGGCACACTGTATCTATTGACGTTGTTGGCCCACTTCTAATAAGAAATATGAAGGCCAAATATATAATTGTAGCCATCGACCACTTGAATAAATGGGTCAAGGCAAGGCCATTTTGGAAGCTGAAGCAGCAACCATCGCCAAGTTTGTATTTGAAAACATCATCCACAAACATGGATATCCCCAGGTTATTCTGACTGATAATGGAACCAACTTTACCGCCAATGTCCTTGCTAAGCTCAACCAACTAATTGGAGTATAAGGTGTGAATTCTGCTTTATATCACCCCAAAACTAATGGGACTATTGAGCGTGCAAACGGGATATTGGTGAACATTATCTGGAAATTAACCTTGGACAAACCATCCAAATAGATTACTTATCTAAGTTCGGCAGTCTTCACCTAAAATATCTCCTATCATTCATCAACTAGGATGTCTCCATTTCAAGTATTATATGGTAGACACCCAGCCCTACCAACACTATAATATTTGGCCAAAGAGGATCCCTGCAAAAACACTTACCCTCATTACAATGAGAAGCTTGCAGATGCCTTAAAAACTACAAGATCAAGCCTTCACCAACAGTTGCACCGAGAAAAAGGCCCAACATCAAAAGGACTTAGAGAAGCACTACCCACAGGCCAGTTTCGAGGTTAACAATGAAGTTCTATTTTGCAACACCCCTGGATCAGGCTAATTGCAAAAGTTAGATCGCATCTGGGTTGGGCTTTTTGAACTGATTGAGTAAAAATCTAAGTTCATATACACCATCAAGAATATTAGGACCGCCATATATACAACTGAGTTCATGCAAAATTCCTAAGAAGGTTAATAAGTGGGCCGATTAAGAAAATAAAAATTTGAAAAAAAGACATAAAAACACAAAAACAAAACCAAAAAAAAACAAAAACAAAAAAATACTTATATAATAGCTTTATTTTAATTAATATTTTAGTTTGCACTTGAGGTTGGGGAGAGAATCCAACGTCAGACTTGACGAGCATTTGTGCCATCATACTTCAGACTCATCAGCCATTTGGTCCAAAGTTACCAAATAGAAAAACTAACTCCATTCTCATCGGGCATTTGGGCTGATGAGAAAAGACCAACTTAGGCTAATTGGGAATCTAAGGCTTATGTTCAAGTCAAGAGGGGGGAAATGTCAGATTCTGGTGTTTAACTCAAAATTAAACCTTTGACAACCATCAGATAAGGCAGATTACCCTTTCAACGCTTGAGCTAACACCTATATTCTCACCTCAAAGCCTATTGCAAACATAAAATTTGGGCTGAATATCTCAAGATAATTCGATCAAGTACTCTAGCAGAGCGCTCAGCCCAAATACACTCACATATTATGGCCAATTTCCTATGCATTAAATCTTGGCAATTGGTCCCAATAATTGGGAACACAATCAACTTAGTAGAATAGAAAATTATTCAGGGATGACCCAAAGTTAATGTCTATAAATCCCATGGACTTAAGATTAATGAAAAACGTAATCAATTTTCTACCTTATGGAAAAATTTGTATGTTAATTCGCGTAATCAGCATGATAGCACTTGCATGGACTGCCTGAAAGGGGTTACTTAGTGCTATCAAGGAAGAGGCCTGCTGACGTCCCAATTAGAGTGCGTCATCTACTTCAATTGATGCCAAAATTTCACAGAAGGTGTATTTCATCAGCAGTATGTTAAACCTGAAATTTAGAATATTAAAGGACATTTTTGCATGCTTTTATCACAATTTTTGTACCTAAAATCCTCCCAATTTTGAGTGTATTTTGCCACCAATCAACCTAAGAAAAGGTTTCAGTTGCATCAGTTCAAGAGCTGAATTGAGGTGGTAAAATATCTGTTGAACATTTTGTGCTGGAATGTGGCCAGGAGATGCCCTAGAGGTATAAATACTGGCGCCTGGCCTAATCACCATTATCTAATAAATAGCTTCTAATAAAAGTTATATTTATTTTATCCTTTTCCTGTTTTTTATCCGAACCTTAACCTTGGAGAAGTGTCAACAAACTGGAAGGAAGAACTTCCAGTTTGTATTGAAGCCTGCCTTGGGAAAAGCTCCTGAACATGAAGGGAAAATTACGCCCAAATCTGGCTGGAAGAGTCGAGGTGAATTTATTTGGGAAAGTGTTTTTGAACGGTCCAAATACTGTAAACTACAGGCACTATTGAGGATCAACCATCAGAACTTTGGCTCAAATAGCCGTGCAGGATAACAATAATTAAGTGAGCAATCCTCAGATTTTGACAACTTGGGTGAAATTGTGTGCAGACCTCCTTGAGGAATTCTTTAAAATAGGGAATCTTAATTTTAACACAGTTAAAGGCAAGAATCAGGTGCATAATTGGGACATCATGGTCTTCTCCAGATCATGGCACACAGACGCAATGGCACTAATTTGAACTTGTTTAGGGACTCCTCTTTGGTGTCAAATCAAGTTTTTTTATTTATAAGCTTCTTTTTATCTATTCTGTGTTGTACACCCTGTCCCTGGGTCCCTGTGCTCTGAAACATTCCGAGGTGCCTTATTTCCAATATTACTAGTGACTAGTTCACTTTTAGTGTGGCCTTGTATCCCGCACCACTTCTCTGGGAATTAGAGAGTTACAGAAAATCTTTTGACACCTATATGCTTTGCCGCTGCTTTTTGGCTTGATGATGATTTTCGTTTCTGCCATCTTTTTCCCTAATTAAAATTATAACTTTTTTGTTATTACCTCATTAGGAATTATGGAGCCAATTTTAAGAAAAATATGCTGGAGTTACTGGGATAAACTCTTTCACCATTCTATAGTTGAAAGGGTAAGGCCGCAAGGCTCAAATCAAGTATTTGTCAACCTTTGTATTCAAGAATGATAAAGTGCTAAATTGGCTCAGCTACTACATGCCATACTCAATGGTTACTGAATCAGATTGTAGATCTTTAGTATTCTTGTATTAACTAATTGTAACTTAACCATTCCAGTGGGCCATCAAGTCATAGTGGGGACCAAAAATACCTTAAACATAACTTAAGGATTATTTGACAATATAGTTACACAGCTTAGCTGATTAAATTTGGAACCTGTTACTGGACCTAGGTTTATCCTACTTGACCATGGCAAATTTCAGGTGCTGTTGCGAACCTTTATATTTTTATTCTGTTCATATTGAGAAACATCAAATCATCACTTTTGTTCATGTTACATAAAAATTAATTAGCAAGTATATAAAATTTTGGAAATCTGGATAAACTAGTAATTGAGAGAAATGGCGGATAATTGGTAAGTTCATTAGTACCTTGAGATGCTTTTCTGGTTTGACTAAGGATAGAAAAACACAAGCTCTGGCCCTATTTGAGATTTATAGTTTTTTTTGCAAAAGACAACTATGATTTGGGGTGATCACATGATTTTCTACATCAGATTGATACTAGTAATTGTCCGGCAATCTGCCTCTGTCCTATCAGGCTTTAAAGGTGGTGGATGAGGTTGTTAACCATAAATCAACCAACTCTTGTAGCAGAGGATGTTAGTGCCCTACAAGATTCCTTGGGACTCCACAACGTTAATTAATAAGAAGGAAAATTGGATCAATAGAGTGGTAGATTATTCAAAGCTCAACAACATTACTAAGAAAGATCCCTACCATTTACTGCATAGAAATGATGCGCTAGACCTCCTGGTGGCGCACATTATTTCTCCTCCATGAATATAATCTCTTATATCGACCATCTAGTACTAAAAAATATAATCTCTTATATTGGTAGATTGGTTTCTAAATGAGGAACAGGAGAATTGCGCTATGATTACCACTTAAAGATCTAACCCACTCAATAAGATTCTGCAGGGGCTGTGTATGCCCAAGCGACATTCCAGCTCACTATGGATGGCTTTTTGAAGGACTTAAAAATTCCTGTGTGTTAGCTTATTTGGACGATAGTAATGTTTTTACAGGACGTTTACAGA
>JAKSZP010018157.1:0-11776 GCA_022478985.1 Massospora cicadina
GGGGGCGAGTAGCAAGGTCCAAGCTAGCCGGAATGAGGTTGGATGGCAGCATTTTAACCAAGTATTATAATTTTGGTGATATAGGTAATATATGCCGAGATGGTAGCACAGGCTGAAAGCCCACTGAGCAATGGATGGACAATATGAAGATTGCTGGTCCTCAAGACAAACTTAATAGATTTAATAAAATATGAAGCAAATACTCCCGCAACACCACTTTTATTTATCATAATATATAGCAGATTCCTTCCGCTCCGCTCACTTCTTCCTATCTATCTTCAATCCCAATCTTCAATCATCTCATCTCGCTTATATATCAGCAACTTTAGTCAATACCAATCCTTTTGCTTAGACTATTCAGTTCCACCTTATTCTCATTGGCTCTGGAAGAGTATCCTATTCCTAAATTCACTATCACCTTTGTTCGAGGTGATTTACTAATTATTTGTACTTCAACATCACTTTATTGCCTTAATTGAAGGCAATCCAATAGCCATCTGTTCTGACTCAATATCACCTTATCCTAAGGCACTCAAATATTTATACACTGTAAATCATGGTTGGCAGATTTTAGCCAATCCGCTGTGGCTATTTAGGGCTTATCATTCAGTCTTATCAGAATCTCAACATCAAGGATGATCTGTATCCAGATGGATCGCTGCACTATAATGGGTTAGGGTAAGCGACAAACCAAAGTTTGGTAAGAATGGTATATAGTAGCATAGCTCGTTTACAGGATAAGCTTTATTTTGCTGGCTGATAAAGGCGTTGGGTAGCTGGCTTTAATCGAGTCCAACTGAGGGTCAATTGCAGCCCTTACAGAGGGTAATCAATAAGTTTTACCTGACCTATCCCAGCAAACCCCCCAAAGCAAGGGGGTAAACAATTTTCATAACCCATACTGGACAAAGAAGGTCTCAGACTGGATGGGGGCGATGGCAGACTCAGGGATAAGCTGATGCTTCATATCTTCAGCCACCAGCAGGGAGATACTCCGGGCACGCCTAACGAGGTCCAGATCCTGGGGTAGGTTAGCGGCCTGAGAAGGGGCTCACCTCAGGCTCGGTGGAGATGAAGAACGGGAAGCCCACCGACCTCTTGATAAACTGAAGGGCGAGGGCAAAGACGGAGGGGATACAGCGCTTCACCCAGGTGTTGAGACCGGTGAGCTGGGCCAGTTTCTCGGCCAGATCCTCCGGCGACGAGGAGGCCGGGATGATGTACAGATCATGCAGAAGCTAAGCGTCAGCAGGGGGGTCGAAGGCTTACAATCCTCCCCTCGGAATCATTCTCTTGGAGGCGGAACAGGCAAAAATCCAGCATCTCGAGAATAATGGCGGTTGCGATCTGTATGGGGCAGGTCTCGGACGACTCGGTGAGCGCCAGATGGCGTAGCAGCCGATCCCTTAGCCGGTCGGTCTGAGCTCGAGCGGCCAGAACCAGCTCATCTTTGAACTCGGAGCTGAGGGCTAACGAGATGGGGAACAGGACGTCGGTGAGCTGCTTGTTGATGATCTGGAGGCACGCGCCATAGTCCTAACCGATTAGCTTAAAGAGCCGCCGATTACCCTGATCAAGGTAAACACCCCTTCGGCGGCGTACAGGTCGTTGGCCATTAGCTCGCTTAGCGCCGCTCGCCGACAAAGTTGGTGGAAAAAGTGATCGAAATCCGACGTCGGGAGCAAGTGCTTGGACTTCTCAATCAGCCCAACCTAAACCTGAGAAGGCGCATGAGGGGCGGATACCTCGAACTGCCCAGCTGGCGTGATGAAGCCCAGGAGAACTTCGTATTGCCGAGTATCGAGCACTAGACGTTCTATCAAAAGGGTACACATCTCTTGGTAGGCTGGAGATGAGAACCCATTCAGCAACTCGATGTAGGGTAAGGCGAGAGAGGCGTCTGAAGGAGCCACGTTGGCGAGAGCAGAAACGAGAAGGGCATCGAATTGGATCTCGCCAACCACGCGAGACTCCTCTAGGCGGAAAGAATAGACTAGTTGCGTTAGACGGCCAGCATAACCACCCACTTTGACCCAGCAGAGAGAACTTGGGCTTCTTGACTGTCCTGAGCAGGCCGTAGTGCTCGAGCACAATTGCCAGATGAAGCCCTCGCAAATGTTCGTCTGCGACAGGCAATTGACCGCCTGCAAGTTAGTTAGCCTATAAAGCGTAGAGTACCGCTTCAAACTGCCCAGTCAGTAGAAGAGAATGCAGGAAATGGGGGCTGCTTGGACCAACCGCCATGACCAGCTTCTGAAGGCTCTCCAAGCTCCAGGTATCCGCACTCTGGTTGGATAGGCTATTGTGGCCGCTGAGAAGCTCAAGATCTCGGTCGGGGTCGTAGGCATCATCGGAGATGTCTAGCGTCGAAGTTGATGCCTCAGTCGCCTCCTCAGTCGGCGTTTCCTTCTCCTTGATGGGCTCCCGCACGGCGTACAGCTTCAACTGTCAACGGCTGAGTGGATAAATTACCTGAAACCATAGCGCGTCCTCGTAAGTGGCACAGACCTCTGGCATGGCCTCGCTTTTAGGATCCACCCCTCCGACAAGCTTTAGTAACGCCAGATGAAAGGGGTTGGGATCCTCCGTAGAGACTCGGCCCAGGTGGCGTATCTCCTTGAGGATGGCTTGCTGCTCGTCCTCGGTAATCCTAAAGGGTTAGGCTACAACCCCATGGATACCTCCCGTTGGGATCGGCGAGCAGGGCTTCAAGGCGGTCGAGCAGAAAGCTATCTCGCTTGAGCATTCGGCGCCGGTTCTCGGCCACGTGGCGCAAAAGTTCGTCCGAGTAGCCGCATCTCAGCAGATGGTAGGCGCGCGCCCAGAAATCGCCCGCGTAGTTGGCGTGCACCTTACGAATAAAGTCGTCGATTTTGGCGCAAAGGTCATCGTGGCAATCGCCAGCAACCGCGTCGACATACTTCCGGTACCTAAACGTTACCCCCGCGGCTAGTTCGGCTTACCCTTCATTCAAAAAGGCAAGGGACGCCGCTTTGAGCAAAACTCGGAACCCCCGGGCTTTAGAGCCGAAGTAGTCCAAGTGCTGGGCGGCATACATCAGCTTGAAGTGGCCGCGAGGGACGACCTGGTCAGCTTCAGGAACCTCCAAAACATAGAGCTTGGTGATTAAAAACTCCAGCAGGTGCCAGACATCTCGAGTGGCCGACTAGGCCTCGTTAGCTCCCCACCAGCTCATCCAAGTATACCTCCAGACTAACGAGAGAATCTGAAGTGGCGGCAAATTCACCCGCCACGTCAAGCACCTCTTCAGCAGATGCTTCCACCATTCTCTGGACCAAGGGGGCAAAAGCCATAAGGAAGGGGGCGTGGGGCCGGACTGTGTACAGAGCTTGGGCTGATGGGTCAGTTGGAGGTTAATCTCAAAGTCCGTGAAGCCAATAGATTTGGCTAGCTCCTTTTAGCACGTTCTGCTCATCAAACGGATAAAAGGGCCCAGTCGCCGAAAGCAGCTTGTTGTAGATGGTGGCCCGCCTGGATGGACGGGGCGGCTCCGCCTCTGGGCAGAGCTTCCGCTTGCCCCTCAGCTCCAGTGCCGTGATGGGTTTGGTGAAATCGAATCTAACCACCTCGAAAATTGGCTTAATGACCAAGGCCTACCTCGCTGTCGTACGCCTCCTGCTTCGTAGCACCTTCTTGTTCCAAAAGGTGGCCCAAAATCCTTTCAACATCGAAGCCAAGCCGCTTGAGATTCTGGCCTCTGTAGAGGTGAATAAAGAGCATGGAAGCAAACCAACTCTGCCGACTTCAGACGCGCCTGGGCATCGAGAGGGAGGGGCTGGGCTTTCTTCGTTGCCGAATGCTTCAGAAAGACGGGGGTCTTGAGGTGGGGATGGTCTTCTACCGAGGGTTATGGAGGTCATAAGCGCCGTACCTGCGAGGTTGGAGCTGTCCTGCTCAGCGGCAAAGCGGCTCAAAACTTCACCGAGATCGCATGTCTGGCTGATCTCTAAAAAGATGCCATCGACTTGTGCCTCATAAGCGTCGATATAGTCGCGCGCATTGGCAACAAGCGTCCGCTTGACTTCCGGAGCGACATCCACCATCTGCTCCAGAAATTGGACCAGTATTGGGTAGTCCTTTGGGCTGGTAAGTACTAGTGGCCCGTTGGGTGACCTCCCAATGGCCCTCCGGATAAGCGAAAGACCTCCTGTAAAACTCTCAGCTAAAGCGTCCCATCGAACAAACCAATGCCGATCTCATACGTAATCGGGGCATCCTTCTGTTGGTTTCTATTTGGAGGGCCGAGATTGCAAACAACGACGGAGAAGGTCTCCAAAAGCTCGTTGCTGAGGTAGTCAAGTTCGAGAAGGGGGTCGTGAGCTAGCAGCCCTAGGGAAGAGTCAACTAAGGCACGAACTGAGACGGACCTTTAAACGTTGTGATCCGACTCCTGGTTTTTAAAGCCCTGATCTGATCGGCCTCCAGTAAAGATGAAACATCGCTACCCACGATTAATCCCAACTGGTAAATGATTACCTAACGCTTAAGTTGGCGCTGCGAAGGAACTGGGCGGTGGTTTCAGAAGCGACAAGGTTAAACCCGTAATGGATGAGTTTGGCGCCCAGCTCAATAAGGCCGGAAGTGTCGTGGGCCGCAAGAAGGGCTAAGACAATCAGCGCGACCAAACTGATTTGCGTTACCTATTGGCTTGGCGGGTCGGGCTGCAAAGTTGTCCATCGCTAACCTCTTCAAATTAGCCACTTGAAAACCCCACGCGATAATATAAGCTAATCGTAGTTGAACTGGCTACTTTAAGCCCAAAGCTTATACCCGTCAAAAGGTATCTCGAGTAGCCGATTTTACGCTCCCCAAAGGTTAGGCAAACCCTTTAGGCCAAACCTTTCGTAAATAAAATCGGCAAACTTTATAAGCGACAACCAATCTAATCCTTCACAGACAGCTAAAGATGGATATTCAAATAGGAAATAAGTCAAGCACAAAAAGCCTCACCAAAAGATCCGACCACGTAAAAAAACTTCCATGGGATCCGTTTGAGCCGATTTTCGCCCACCCCATTTTTATATAAACTCGGTAGCCCCCTTCCCAACAACCAAACGTTATTATCTTTAAATAAGCGCCTCCCAAAAGAAATAAGCTCTAAAGTGAACGTATCTAAACCTATACCGGACATTTGTACAATCTAAAACTAAACCGATCAGGAGGGGACGGCGTACCAAAAACGTTTTACTTAGGAAAATCCAGTTCGATCGAAATTAAAACCCCCAAGTTTTTACCAACGGCCTCCGCTACGCAAGTTAAATTGGGTATTCGAGGTCCGCTAGGCAGGTTAAATTAAACTGCGTTGTAACTTAAGATGGAAGCTAACCAAATCAACGAAACTCCAACTCGCGATGGAGGGTGACGATTAAGTCGAACCAAAAGGTTAAAACTTCAACTTCGATGTGATATAAGTCGAGCTAGGCGGGTATCAACCTTAGCCTCGATGTGATAATCATCGTGATATTCATCGCACTTAACATGGAAACGACTTTTGGCTTGATTTAGTGGATTCGACTTCGCCGGACTCAACTTTCAACCGGAGGATATCGAGTGAGGTCCTCCAAGCCGAAAAAAATTTGAATCGCGATCGTAAGTTGCGAAAATTAGCACCCTCGAGGGATCCAACAGCAAAAACCCTTAAAAAAGCTTTTAACCTGGATATTCCCTTATAGGTAGTGTAATCATCAGATATTACTAATAGTTACATTAATTTTTTAAAATTGTTATAAATATTCAACTTATCCAAGGATCAGTTTAACTTTACACCTGATTTTAAATAAGCCTACACCTTTGCCATCTGGTTAGATAACCTTGGTTCCAACCTACAAGTATAATCGATACCTGAATTTAAGGAATAGTGGGACCAAAAGGCGCGTAAGTTAAAAATTCATGTAGGACTATATCTTTCCATATTATCAAGTAGTTTATAGTATGCAGCAGATTCCTATGACCAACTAAGTATAAACGCTAAATCCACCAACAGTAAAATCAGTTTAAATGGCCATTATAAGGCTTAACCAAAAGTTCAAGCCAGATAGTACCAACTACCTGTATCAACAATGTGCCAGGTTCTTAAACTAATTGTATCCAAGTTGATACAACCTTGATTGATATACTAAACAAAGTCTTATTGGTGATGTAACAAATTACTACCCAGTGTAAGCCTTGGGAACAACCCTTGCAGCTAGACTGGAAGAAATTCCCATTTTTACAAAAAAGGGGAAGAAGCTGGCAGCTTCCCTCTCATCACCTTGGGCGATCTAGCCCATGTAGTAGATGAGAGATGGGTAATGATGTATCAACTGCAAATCATGCTTTGTCTTCCCTTGCTCACCACTAAAGAAGTGGTGGGTAAAGTTCAGAAGTTGTGCCAGGAGGTGGTGGAGGGTAGAAGCCAGCACCAGCAGAAAGTAATTTTCATGTGTCCCCAGGAGGGGGTATTCATAGGTTTGATTTCTGCGAGGGAGGCCAAGTCACATTCTGCCATACTTTAAAGGAACCAAGCTAGTTAAAGGTGTGAAGATCCCATCCACCAGGTTTCCCAGCAGATTTCCAAATGAGTCTATCCCCAATAGATACAAATGTGTCCAATCCCTTTCTGACCCAATGGAGCTGGCCATATGTGGCCTAGTTATGGGTGCAACTTGCTATCTGCCGAAGGCATTGTCAGGATTCCTACCTGAATTAAAGAATTAGATGAGCTATATGATGGGAATCAAACCTGAGCTATCAAAATAGCTGAACCCATTATTGAGTATAATCCCCAACAAATTTCCAGCCCTCTTGACATTGGGGATAATCCCAGCTGTGCAGTCATATTACTCACCCAAAACCCCCTAACATCATGGTTCAAAACCTGATCTATATGGCAAGCAAATCCTATTTGACTGAGATGACTAAGCTTGCTACAGAACCCCCAATTTATATCAATTATAAATCTTAGCTTTACTGCTTGGAAAAGGACTGGGTAACCTCTCTGATCTCAATTATACTTTCAATTATAAGTAGATAAAGATTACACTCAACTTGCCACTTCTAAGTTGAATTGGCCTTCCACAATTTATTTTAGGAATAGATGATAGGATCTTACAACTCCAGTGACGTTAACCCAAAGAAAGACTTTTCAGCCAAAGAAATCAAATACATAAAATCCAGCACCCAGGAACTTTGTGTTTCCTGGCCTATGATTTAAAATGGTACAAGTGCTAAACCCTTGGTCCTGACAAAACTGATGCTCCCTGCCAGGTTTATCCTGAGTTTGTGGTGCAAACTATTATTACTATGAACAATTCAGCAGCAGATCCCTCTTCAGATCAGGAATGCCTTAAACTTATGGACAAATTACCCGCTATGATGCATGGGATGGAGCAAAGAATTCTCACCCTTGAGCAACACCAACTTGAGCTTCAAGATGTGACCACCAAGCTTAAATGTGAAATTTGGCAGTTAAATCCCTCTTGTCTCTATAAAATTGGCATTTTGTGCCACCCATTATTGGGTGGTTAAATAATTGAAGGTATCAACGCCTTACAAAATAAAGTGGATGTCCTCCACCCTTACAAATCTTCCAGCAATATCAGTTCCTCATTTAATAAAAACATCCTCCAGTGTCAGTCTACATCATTCAGCCATTAACCCCCCAGTGGCACATTCAAACCATCGTTCAAAGTGAAGTACATCCCAGTTAAAGGGGGCATCTCATCTTTCTTATTTTGTTATGAAAGTGCTATAGAGGAAGCCACTGACACCCAATGGCTCAAACATCTAACTAACTGTCTTAGTTGCATAGCTTAAGACATTATGATACCTCATCTAATGCTTTACCAGACTAAAGATGACGCCAAGACTGGTTGTTTTGGGCATTTAGGGAGTGACCTAACTTTATCTAACCAAAAGAAAACTTTTATGGGCATAAAACTTAATTGGGGAGAACTACCACTGAGTTTGCCCACCATTTTTACCTTGAGGCTCAAAAGTTGGTTGCAATAAAACATATTACTTTATATGATGCTATCACTGCTTCATTTTTTGGCATCAAAGAAATATGCCTAATATTCTACTTTATCTTAAAGCGATAAAGTCTAACTGGACATCTCTTTTCCATATCAAAGAAGCCAACTTAGATATTTCAGCTGACCTACTCAAACCTACTGGGTCCTCTCATTTTAATGTTAACAAGCCTCAACCCCATGTGCTAGTGGTTACACCCCCAAGTCGCCTACCCCCAAATTATTCTGCACTTTTTGCAAGAGAAACAACCATACTGTAGATACTTATTGCATCTTTCTACATAGGTCAGTAAATGATCTTTCATTATAGAGCAGGAGGCTCCATATGCTGATTACACTTAAGTGCCTCAAAACCCTTGTTCTAGCACTAGTTCTATTCCCAGCAACTCAGGATGTTTTGTGTTAGCTTCCCTTTCAGAAGTCAATGTACCTTTTTATATTAAAGGGAATAAAGATCTTCAGCTTTCTTATTTATATATTGGGAAGTTAACTCAGCAAATCTTGGAGGTCAGTTCCTCTATGGAAAGCCAAGCGTTGGCAGATAGAACATTTAAAAGTATTGAACAGCCTCAAGCATGGCCTAGGCTAAATCCCATACTTGCTTCATTGCAAATATCTAATGAAAGTCTATTAGCTGTTACTTCCCAGTTTAGATCTTTGGTGGCTCAGGTAGAGGTAGTCATTCACAAGGTCAAGGTCCTGGCGATAATCAATACTGGTTCACCAGTTAACATTATATCTTCCTGACTTATCCAGAAGATAAAAATGCCCCAGACTTGATTCACAAAGTTGAGTATGGAACGGCAGGTAGTCACTCTACTAAGGTGATAGGGGCATATTCTGCCTTGCCCCTCCAATTTGAAAAAACTACTAATTAATTCCCCCACTATCACATTAGAAAACAGTAAACTATGAGCTGCTTATTGGGGTCCAACTGATGTGGTAGTTTAACTGTATTATCAACTATAAGGAAAAATACCTCTAACTATTAGGGTATTGGATCCCATCAATATCTGAACTCCTAGTCAAAAGTAAAGGAGCCCCAGAAAAATGAACGTGCCTCCTAGAATATTTGTCCTCAATTTGTAAAGTTGATTATTGGGCCTTAGGAGGAAAAACTATGCTACTCCCTGAGGCGGTAGACACCAAATATGGGATCCCTATACATGCCCCCATCTGATTACAATACCCTCTGGCTCCCAAGTCATTGAGGATATGGGATCAAGGTCTTCACCCCTCATAATCAAGTTTTGGAGCTAAGTGGACACCCAAACCCATCTATCAAAGAAGTGTTGGACTGTCCGGGGCTTTTGGTTCCTGCTTACAGAAAATCTATATCATCTTATTAGGAAATCTAACGGATCAAACCCTCCAAGTCCCTCAGTATGTCCATATTGTATATTTAAAACTATGCCCTGTTGAAGAAATTGCTGACATGAGTTGTTTTGGCTATTTACAAAAATTTAGGTTTGATCCCCTTCCCGCCATAGCTCTGGTTAAAAGTAGAATTGGGGACAATCTCACCCTAATGAACACCAGAACGGTAAAGACCTTCTTGGGGAGTATTGTAATATCTTTTCCTTGGGAGCAGGTGACTATGAGAAAGTGTCAGGAGTGATTAACCAAATTGAGACCAAGGTTCACCCTCCATTTAAATCTTGGCCATACAGAAAATCTAAAGTTGAGGAGGCTCAAGTAGCTTTAGAGTTACAGCAACTGTTAGAGCCAGGTTACTTGTGCCTTCTAAAAGCCTGTGGGCTTCCATGCTCCTATTAATTTGGAATAAGGATGGTGGCCACCGTGTTGTCATGGATTATCGACACCTCAATTCAATCACAAGAAAAGATAGCTATCCATTGGCATGTATAAATGATTCCTTACGCTTGATGTCAGGTTCCCACTATTTTTGGCTATGGATCTTGCCAGTGGGTACTGGTAAGTCAATTTATCACTGAAGAATAAGGAAAAACGTGCCCTCATCTCAAGTGAAGGATTTCTAGCTCACTCAAGCGCTGCAGGAGTTATGTGATGCCCCTACTACCTTCCAACGCACCATGGATAGACTTTTAAGTGATTTAAAACGTTTTTGTGTTTTAATTTATCATGACAATAATACCATTTTTTCAAGAACATTTACCAAACACATAGATTATCTCAGAAAAGTTTTCCAGCAGATACAGCAAGCTTTTTCCAAAACAGAAAGCTGTCAAAATGTTTCTTCTTTCAAAATAAAAAATAAATTTTTAGGCCATAAGGTAGGGAAAGATGGAATATCCCCAAAGGACAACAAGGTCCTGGGTATTTTCAAAGTGGACCCTCTAAATCCCTAAAGACGTAAAAGTCTTTTAGGGATGGTGGTATATTATTGCCAGTTCATTTCCCACTTTTCTGACACCTCTGAGCTCTAGTATATTTACTGAACAAAGCGGTACCCTTTCAGTGAAAAGAAGAACAACAGCAGGCCTTTGACCTGCTACATGTCTCTCTCCCACCCTTCATTACTTATACATCTTAATTTTGACAAACCCTTTCTCCTCTTTACCAATGCTTTCAATATAGCCCTGGATCTACATTATTGTAGCACAACAAAAACTTAGTGGACCATCTTATTGCTTACTATAGCAAAACTCTAACCAGAGCCAAATGAAACTATAATGTTATGGAACACAAATGCTTAGTAGTACTACTGGCTATTATGAATTTTCAACCTTGTTTATATGGAAAACACTTCACCATACTTACTGACCATGATTCCTTGTGATGTCTACAGCAAATAATTTCCCCAATGGGAGATTAGCCTCATGGGCGGTAAAGCTTCAAAACTATAACTTTTATATTATTCATCAACCAGGGCTGATACACCAAAATGCATATTGCCTATTCCAGCTTCCTTATATACTTTAGCTGACCCTAAAGAAGATCAACTCTACAACCTCCTAACTCAAATTGCAATTATGGAAAGACAAATCCCTGATTTTTAAAAAGAATTAGCAAAAGATTGTTGAATCTTTAAGTCAAAAACGTCCAAGTGTACAAAATTGTGTCCCAAAAATAGTTGCCCTATGTACAAACTTTAGCTTGAACCAATGTAATACTAAAGGGACATTTGCAAGTTGGCCACGGGGAATTTGGAAAACTCACCAGTTGCTCAAAGATCAATGCTACTGGGAAGGAATGCTTTTTTAAATCCAAGATGTATTAGAGTCCTGCCCAGGATGTAAAAGTTAAGCTGGACTAATCCTCAATCTCAACATGTAATGATTCCACCTTGTGAACCCTTCCATACTATTAGCATTGATGTTGTGGGACCCCTCCCTCAAGCCTCTAATGGTCATTGGTTCCTCCTTCTAGCCATGGATCATTTAACTAAGTGGATTGGTGCTGTATCACTACCATCCACTTTGGCAAAAGCTACCGCCACATTCTTATATAATTGTATTATCACCCAGCATGGGTGCCCTAACATAACTCTCTCCAATAATGCCAAAACTTCCAATCATCACTGGTGAATGATTTAGCTGAGCTGATGAGCTCCACTCAGGTATTTTACACTCCATACCATCTTGCAACCAATGGAATGGTAGAGAAGGCGAATGATACCCTAACTGCCACCCTCCAGAAAATGGCCACTACTGACCAACTTCACTAGCACCAATATTTGCCTATTACAATTCTTGCCTACAGGTTAAGCTATATTTGAATAAATAAGATGTTGCCCTTCCATTCTTTGTATGGAAGAAGTCCCC
>JAKSZP010018158.1:0-11738 GCA_022478985.1 Massospora cicadina
ACGTCGTACAGGACCCCTCATGAATCAGTATACTGGGATTAAAAAAACCTGACCAACGAATAACCTTACCTTAACTTCCACAAATATTTATCATACGTTTATCAGAGGATTGCCTTTGTATATGTAAAGAAGCCTATTTATAAAGGATAGTTTAGCATAATAAAGGTAAAATGTCTGGTTATCACACCCTAGATAAAGGGATAGAGGGATAAATGAAGAAGGGACTAAAAGAGCCAAATGAAAAGCTCAATAGGGGTGTAACAAAACTAAGTATAAAATAGATAGTGGGATGGTAACAAAGAATAGAGGCTTAGAAAGCATAAGTATAGACAGATCATAGTCTGTGAATGGAAGAGGAGGGGTAGGCCCTAATATAAGGAAGGGGGAACAAGAATAAGAAAACAATAGAAAGTATAAAGGAACTCCTGTATGTAGATTCATCCTAACCTAAGACGTATGTATATAACCCCAATTACACCCTATACATCTGTGAGTGGTACATTACTCTATTGGATTCCTCTTATCATGACGTATGATCTAGTTACATTCTAACCCCAACTTATGTTTAGTCTATCTTACAACAGGTTAAATTAGGATAGTGCAACACATAGGGAATCTATCTATAGGTTCGTTGACGTGTCAATACCCTTTCACCATCTACTATTTTTACGGGAGACTAGACTTACCATTTATAAGTATGTTTCTCTAAATCAATAATTATGGATTCTATTAAAGACGGAAGAAAGGGCTGTAAAGGTTAGAAGAAGGCTCTTAACCTATAAAATCTAGCTAGATCGTGATATTCGCTACAAGCCTAACCGCTAGAAGAGGATCACACCCTTGTAGTTGGTTTCTACCCATACTGTGTATTAGCTAAGCAAGATTACTGATAACTCTTCGTCTGGTTCTTACTCATTCTAGGAAAAAAGAGTCCCATATTAGGTGACCATCACCTAATTCCCTATTTAAGCAAGAGAAAGAATAAATATTAGCCACCATAGGGCAGATTGGTCTACCTCTAATAATGAGCCTATTTGTACATTTACCCCCTTACCAGCCCTTACCTATACGCTATTAGTATTGTTGTGAAACCAAATTGTTCGTCACCATCCCCTGTTTCTTCCCTTCCCTAGTCTACTCTATCTCGACCTACGGCGGCCTATTTTGTTTGGCGATATAGACTTGTCTTTTGATGATTGATTTTAGTTCTATCCTCCATCCTATTTCCACCCTTTCATCTTCCCCTATGAGCACCTACCTCTGTCAATATGCCCCTCTTATTATAAGGGATTTTACATAAGACTCATACTATAGTTAACCAATAAATAATGGTCCTCCCAACCCAATTCTTACCTGAGTAACCCTAATCCTATGACATTTATTCCCTGTCGCTAATCGTATAGTGCATTATTATTAGGCTCACTCTACTATTGGCAACTTATTTACACAAATGACAAGAGGGGTAAAAGGTTAGAGGGTCTACTGGCTATAGGCGAATAAATCTAAAAGGAATCCAAACTTGAGCAACTTTGTCTTTACTCCTATTAGCCTTAGCGACAGAATTAAACAGAATCGTCAATACGATTGACCCCCCTTTGAACTATAATTCCACTTCCTATATCATTGATAATTAGTTAACTGGATACTTATTGATTCTTTAATTATTATAAGATAAAGATTTTTACAAATTGATAATAGATTATTAGTTGACAATTTGATAATAGATAATTTGAGAGTGAAAGGATGCCTAAGAACATGGACAAAGAAAGAATAAATACCTAAGTTAACACGTCATATCTCCATAGGGGGCTTAGCACTGAATCAGTGGAGTATAATGTTGTTGAGTTGAACCTTGTGGTCTACCCAGGTATAAATTCATCTATCGTGAGGGTAGTAGAATAGGATTTAGGGGGAAGCCATAGGTTTCACATTTGTTAGCGTACTAGAATGTGGAACCTTATCTCACAGAGCGTATCGTGAATCACCCCTACAGTTCAATAACCAAGCTCATATAATAAAAGCAGTAGTAGCCACCATAGGCCCAGTATCAAGTAGCCTTCTTTATTAGGTAGATAACATATACTGAAGAGAAATAAAACAGATTAAGGGACGGGTTTATGATAGACACCTAGATTTTAAATAAAAACGTATAAACATAGTGATAAATGTAAAAAAGAATAAGCAACATATGAATAAATGAAAGAGATAGAGGATAAAGAATACCAGGGGATAAAAAATAGAGAAAGGGTAATAAAAAAAGAGTATGGAGGGCTAAAAAGAGAGAATTTATAAAAAAGAGTTTAGGATTCACTAATCGATAATAATAGGTCAACAATTAAGAAATGTATAGATAAACCGTTTTAACTTTATCCTACACATAAATAAGCTTAAATAGTGATAGGGTGACACTTCTAAGATAGAATGATTGGGAATATAATTTATAATATACTACTTAGTTAAGCCTAATACAGTATGCGACGAGAATATTAGTGGGCACTAGTTTATTAAAGACAAAAATGAACTTATAACTAATCCAAAATAAGAATACTAATCCAAAGGGAGGGTGAATAGAATGTAGAAAGATCAAGGATAGAAAATAATATAATGCAGTTGGGAAGGGATCAAGAAAGAGTAAAAGTACTAGAATAGAAGGATAAGAAAGTAGAAAAGGGAAGGAGTATAGAAAATGTATAAAAAGAAAAAAAGGAGGAGGAAGTAGAACAGGGACGAAAGAACAAGATCTGGGGAACGACCAAAAGGAAGGGAAGTAGAACAGAAAAGAGGATACCATATAAACTAAAAATAAAAGGACACAACTATATTTTATCCGTTAGAGGCATATTTTGATTTTAGTAGGTTATAAGCACTATCTAAAACTAGGATTTATCTGTGATTATTCCACTATATTTTCAAACTAGCAACCGCTTCTTTTTCTATCTACAAAGCTACTCTTTGACTACTATTATACTCAAATTATATTTCAACTATTAGTTAATTACTAACTATCAATTAAATTATTACAATCTATTTTTAAATTATTACAATCAACATTCAATCCTGCCTAAAAGGTCATCAGAACCCTCTCCATTTTCACCGATTTAAAGAGTGATCAATCTCAACCAAAAGATAAGTACCTTAAAGTATATCAACGAATGGTACTGGACCTTTTTACATGCTATGGTTAATTATGGTGTATCATCATTTCATCTTGAGGATAGATGTTTACGATATCAGTAATTGAAAGATTTTGGAATGTAAAAGAAACTTGGTAATAAATGGGGTTTAACAGTATTACCAATTCACTAAAACAGGAGTAAAGAAGTAGAACAGTTCGATAAAGAGTAACTAGCCATAGGACAGTCGTAAAGAAATGTATATGTATAAAAACCTGAAAGAAAAATATATTGAAGAAGAATGAATAAGGGTTTTGAAGGGTACTCTATTCCCTTAATGATAAATAGTATATAAAAATTAAAGGGTATTAATAAAAGAAATCTAATGTAAATAGTTGATCGATCCATCTATAAGCACTAGAATGGTTTTATATAAGGGTTCAAGGAATGAGCCTAAAGAATAAAGAGGGGAAGAAACTAATATAAAAATGGAAACAAACTTAGAGGCTAAGGAGACTAAATAAGAATAGTAAGGATGTAATAATTAAACGAAAGTGTAAGAGTCTCTGCTTACCTAAGTGTGAGGTAAGTGTAGAAAGCAATAAGCAACAAACAATTATAACCCCTATCTATAAGAGTACATTTAAATTAACAAAATCCCATTACCCCTTTTTGTATTTCTATGGTTTATGATTAAATTGGGATTGCTAATGGTTTATGATTTATCTTGGTAAACCAAGAACCAGTATTCGCCTTGTACTAGTAATATACCTTGCGCAGGTAAAAAGAAAAGTGGATATTTAATATAATTATGACTAAGGTCAAATAAAAGTTTATATAAAAACTAAACGCATTTTGGCTAAATTGGTAATGGCGTGTAAGTTCGTAGAATTAGGATGGAGGTTTGAGTAAGGTCAATAATGTGAATAGTCGTGGTCTTATAGAATATTAATGGATTAGCTAGTGTAGTATGGTAAAACTTGGTAGACTGTAATAGCTTCGATAGCGAGAACTAGAATATAGTACGAAATCAAAAGTGACTTTTACTAAATAAGTGAGTAGGGTAGTGCAAACTGTAAAGAATAATGAACGAAAAAGGAAGAACTGTATAATAATAATATAATAACTGTATAATGAAGGACCATCTTGTATAATGAATAATTAACCTATATAATAGTTCAGACTTTTTATATACATATGTTTTCTAAAAATCCTTTATGATTGTGTTCTTGGTTAATGCTTCAAATCACACTTTACTCATAATACCTGAACAATTAGCTACCAAATATCAGTTTATAAAAGAGCCACTGTAAGATGGGGGTTTTACAGGACAGCAATAAAGGAAAGGTAGAATGGCTAGCTTCAGTAGCGGGAATAAATGGTAGAGTAAAATTCCATAGAATGTATTACTAAATGTTGAAAGAGGCAGAATCAATAAGCAAATAGGGAGGGGGCCAGTACTATGTTGCCTTCTATTTTTTAGGGACTTCCTTTGTGATTTTTCTTGATTCCTCCCTCTTACTCTATAGCTCTGATCTAGCTTCTATCAACTATTTATATTCTAGACGTTACTCACTATCGGCCACGCGGGGTTTCAGGTAGGAGGATATCAGTACAATGGACAGGATAAATAGTTACGTGTGACTAAAAGTATCTATAGTCTCGTTACTATAGCAGCTTAGGTTTTCTCATTATTGGTCTCCTTCTTATCGGTATTTGTTTTATCTTTTTCCTCCTGCACCTTTTCATTATTGGTTTATGATGCTACACCTACGGTTGTTACACCTTGGCTAAGTACCAACCCCTAAATCCCCATCTTTGTATTTGTGCTAGATACATTCTAGGGCTTCAAGCCTATTATCATTGATCCCTCTGTTTCTTTTTCGCCCCCCTTAGTCTATTTTTCTTTTATATTCTTTCCTTTTTTAGCCTTCTTACTATCCTTCTACCCTTTACCCTATCCAACCCTTTCCTATTTACACACAAGTGTCAACCTTCACTTACGAATTAAAACTTTCCCCTCTTATAGGTTTCATCCTCTTTATATGATCTATAGACGAGCTTTTTCACCCCCAGCTTTATTCTCTCTCAACTTTCTTTATATACTGTATTCAAAGTTATCCTCTACTAGGTCTAAGTCATTAGCCTTTTATCAATCCCTGTTCTTTTTCTGTTCTATACTCTTCTACACACCCTCGCTATCTTTCCTATTTTCCCTTTTCTGGTTTGATCCCTTATCTTTATTCGTCTTTAAAGTTTCTCTTTACGAGAGGTATTCCTATTACCCAACCCCTCTCCCTCTTATTCTACCTATCCCTGCTCCTATTTTTATCCAAATCCCTATTCCAATCTCGATACCGATGATAAAACAATCGAGGATCGCTACTCGACTGAAATATCGTACTATTACTATTAAGACACTTTATGGGCTTCCTGCTGTTATAATTAGGTTATCCCTACTCCTTTGCCTCTACTGGGTCTTAATCTTTTTTATAGCTTATTAAGTTTCTATTTTTCTTATTCTTTCTCTATTTCTTATTGCTTCTCTATTTCTTATTATTTGTTTCACACTCTTTCTTATCCCTTCTTTCCTATTATTTTTCTCTCTTGGTATTTGTTCTACTTATTGCTAATCTACTGCTAGTAGTGCATTGAGCGGATTTAGAGGCTTACTAACTTTACGGCTTATACGTTAACAATGGACAGACACGTAGTCCCTTTTATATTTACTATTAGTTATTTGTCGATATATAGAGGTACTATACCCCCTGGTTGTATTCAGTTGGAGCTTACGCTTTATAAATTGTTCTCTTTCCCTATTACTTTCATTTTGTTCGTTTGGTTCTATAAGCTCTTTTCTTATAAATATTTCACAATTAATAGTTTATCCAGTTCACTTCTAAGAATCCCTTTTAAATCTCATCCCCCATGGGAAGCGGACCCCTTTTATACAGTTAGCAAAGAGGGACAGGTTTATACTCAATACATGATTAGTAATATAAAAATATAGTAAAACAATAAAAAGTAAAAGGATAGAGTAAATAGATAAAAAGATAAACCAAATGTCTCTTAAATAAAGAAAGCATATCCAATATCAGTACCAATTTATAGATCGGTATTTTAATGTGAACAATAATACAATAATTTGTAAGAATCACGAAAACTCGTAAAGATCTTAATTTGTATAAAACCCTAAGGAAAATAAATAAGAATAACTAAAAAGATGGTAATAAGAAAAAGCATGGGAAGAAGAGAGGGAAATGGGAATAACAAAAAGAATGAGAAAAAAAGGGGGGGAAAAAGATAATAAGAAAAAAAGGAGAAGAGTAAAAAGAATAGGAAGAGGAGAAAAAGGATCGAATATTTAAGAACTAGAGGAAGAATCACGCATATGAAAAGTTAACCGGATATAAATTGAAAAGTTCTATTTAATATTCCCTTCTATTACCCAAGTTTTATTACCTTTATCATCTTTATTTTTATATTAACTATATTGCCTTTATCCCTCAAATCTTGACACGTTATTCTATAAGGTTATACTTCCCACTCAATCTTATATTCTTCTTCCTGTTATTGGTTTTACGTCCTATTTCTATTCTCCCCTAGTTATCTTTGTTTTGGGTCCCCCACTGTCACGATCCCCGATTTCTTATTCTTCTGATAGAAGATTAGATAAAAATCTATTCTATAATTTATGTTGGATAAAAACTTCCGCTTTATAAACTTTTACAAACCCCCATCTAATGGAAAACTTACAACAAAGTGTAACATCACCTATAAATATACTTTTATATCACTCCTTATTCCCTCTCCTACCTATTTGTATAGATTAGTACCCTAACTTGTCTCTCATTCCCTATTCCCAATTATTTACTAAATACCTGAATATCAGTTATCCCTTATATGCCATATTTACATTTATCTTAACCGATTACTTTGATAGTAATTTTGCTGATGACTTAAATAGTTAAGTTGACCCTATAAGGATTTTATGAGAATAGAGGTAAATTGGCGAGGATAACTCGAGACAGACTGTAAGAGGGGATTCGAAAAGATAAATATATGAGAGGGTAATAGGATAGAAGAGAATATATTCATAGTGTAAGACAGGGGAGAAATATCCGGATGAAAATGACGGATCCTAATGGTAGCGAGAAAGCGGGACCTAGGATAGGGGATAGGGTGGCTCATAAAGATAGAAAAGAGGGTGGGTCATAAAGAAAAGAGGGGAAAGGAGAATAAGAGAATGTGAAGAAGCGTACAAAGGGGGATCAGGAAATAGTAACAAGGGGGAAGCCCCAATGAAGGGGGATAGAAAAAGGAGGGAAGGGGAAAAAGGTTGGAAGAAGATGGATTGAGAACGAAAGAATAGGAGTGTAAGGGAATACAGGAGGGTATCAGAGACTAAAAAATTTATAGGAATAATACATGACCCCTATTATCTTATCTAGTACTCTTTATTTCCCCTCCTTTTTCTTTTGGTCTTTCTCACTAGTGGTATTACCAAACCTTATTTTTATTACCTAGGCCTTTTTCAATTTCATATTTCCCTTAGCTATTATTTATAGTTGCCTAGCCTTATTGGGCTATCCATTTACGTTCCCTTTTATTCATCCCGTTGTTTTTCTTTCTCCCCAGCTATCTATCCAATTTTAGTGCTCAACTATTACCACCCCTCATCCTCCACATCCTGTATATCCAATAGACATTCATTTTCAGATATGCACGACGTATAGACAAACACAACTCCAATTTATGATATATTAAGCTATTTTTACTTATTTTTCCTCTACTCTTTCTTTTCCTACTCACGATTCCCCAATCTCAATCCTTTTTTTCTACTCCTTTTTTGTATTATTATATATTATCACTAATCTTTTTTTATTCTATATTTGTTGACTATTAGTATAGGAGATTCTTAACCAGTTATTTATTATTCCAACCATCCCCCCTTTTTTATTTTCAGATCCTTTCTTCAACCTATAATCTTTTACTCTTTCCTGCAGACTATCCCCCCCTATTCTTTTATCCACAAGGTCCCTCTATTCTTATTCACCCTCACCACGATTTCTTTAATTACGATCCCAACCATTTCTCTGCTGATTATCAATACCCTTTGGTTTCTCTAGTATTTACCATTTAGTAAACTCGACGAGACCTATTGATTATTATAAAGGGTGACAATAAAAATATATGCGTCAGCGATATAATCAAATCCTAAATAGGCAGTAATAAAATCGAAGAACTTATAAAAAGCGAAAGGGGGCTATAGGTTGAATTACGAAATGTGATATAAGAAGTAGCCGGTATAAAAGAGATACCCAAGTCAGTAGTCGACTATATGGGATTTTATCGTTTGGTGAATGAGTCTTCAATTAACTTCTAAGCCTAGATACCATCCAATTTCCTAGTTTATGGAAACTATTAACTTATAACGTAGTAAAATAACCCATATGTTAATTTACTAAATTAAATTTTAACTTGATTTATCTAATAATCTAGAGCACATCCTACGTATATGGTATAATGGGAAGGCCATCATAAACCATATTTCAATGGAAAAAGAACGACATATTACAAATAAGGGGAACCATATAAAAATGGAGAAAGCTCGTAAAAAGAGTGGGGAAAGGGAGGGTATAAATAGATAAAAGATAGGAAAGTGAGTGAGGAAGAGCGGGGCTTGAGTCATATATAAAAAAGGAGGGGAAAATGAAAGGGGGGATGAAAATGTAAGTATAAAACAAGGGGGGATCAAAGGGACGCCCCGAAAAACAGGGGGGGAGGATAATGAGTAAAGGATTGGGAGAACAAGTAGGGAATGGAAGGATAACTTAGGGGAATAAGGGAAAGAGAAAAGAAACAATACCTATATAAAATGCAAAAACAACAGGGAATAAAAGGGGGCTATAATCTATTTGTATACCTTAACACGGTATCTATTAATTACCTATTTCCTGGTTAACAGAGTACTGTTTGCGACTAGGTATCAATTATGATAGTGGGTTAGTGTTGGCATAAATGAATTAGGTTCCCCTTTTGAATGCCTGCCTTTATCAAAGGAAGGTCTTTGGTTACCTGATTTCGTTCTAATAAACTAGTAGCCTACTTGTTATGGTCGATCTACTTCCAAAATTGGGAAGTTTATTGATGTGATATTTCCATTCACTCCCTAGTGTATTTACTCTAATTACTTTTATCAAATAGATGGCAATACTCCACTTATTTACTCGATAATGCAGGAGGGTTGGATTTGCTAATTGGTAATTAACCATATTGACCCTTTTAATTCGAAAATACATAAATGAGAACATAATTGTAACCTGCTAATAAAGGGGCCCATGAATAAGATTAGGAGGGATACTGGATAACACATCTAAATTAACCTATAAATGATATAATTCAGTAGGGATAAAAATGTAAGAGATTGGGATAAGGGTAGCTAATTGGGATTAGGGTGTAATTATTAACCATGAATAATAAGAAATAGAGAATAGCTGAATAGACTAAAATAGGGAGAATTGTAAAATAATACCAGACATAACATAAAAAGGGGGATAAAAATAGTAGGGATGGGATACTGTTATATGAGTCTCAAGGATGGATAAATAAGTTTTATTATATTTATCATACGATAAATAAGTTTTATTATATAAACTAGGAGGGTTGTATTTATTTTATAAATTCAGTCTAAGCCTATGGGGTAGGTTATATGCCTATAAAGAAGCTTGGGGTCCCATTATAGTGGGAAAAGGATATAAACGTCTATAAACGTAAATCAATAAAGGGTCGTAGGCAAATTCTTATACCCCCTCTTTCTATTCCAACCTCCATACGATCCGGTTTTGTCCCCTTCTTCCCCATTCTATGAGCATCCACGTCCTTTTTAAGTTCTACTTATCCTCCTCTTTCTACTTACGTTATTGGTCCTATCGTTCTACTACCTTTTTCTAATCATTGTCTCCCCGAATGTCATCCCACCTGCAGAGGTTATTGCTCCTCATTATTAAAGGGGGCCTCTATAAAATAAGTAAGAGGCTATCAACTAGGCTGTGAGAGGGTCATATACCTCCTACTTGCTAATGATTAGTGACCTTGAGTCTGCTTTCTTGCTCATCTTCATGTTTACCGAGTCCATCGTTATGTTGGTTCCCTTTTATAGGGGTTTTAAAAGGGTAACAAGCATTGTTAAACAAAACACTTCAACTATTTAAAAATTGACAAGATGAGTAAAGAGTCAAGGGATCCCCGCTGCTTTATAGTATAACGAAGGTGGCTAAGTGATTTATCTTTTTCTTTCCCATTAATCGGCCATCCTATGAAATCAGATATAGTTACAAAAGGGTTCACTCTTTCACTTTTTACCTCCAGACCACCCTCTACACATATGTTCTATTCTTCAAATCCTTTTTCCCATCTCGAGTCCTTCGTGATCTTTTTGTTTGTCTTTTTTATCTTCTATATAATCTTATACGCAATCTTTTCCCTAAAGCTTCCCTAGCCCACTCCTTTTACCCTTCTTTTTTCATCTATTTGTGATGACGTTCTACTCTTTTATTTGTTTTGTACTTTCTCTTGAGACTATTATTTGTCGTTATATGTCTATTTTGAGTCCTTTAACTATTATTACAATCTTTGAACTTATCTAATTTATTGTCTCTTATTTTTTACCCCCCTCTATCTTAGCCCCTTTCCCTGTTCCCTCCCTTCGTACCCTCTTTCCCTTTCTCTTTTTTCCCCTTATTCCCTTTCCCCCTTCTTTTTATTCTTCTTCCCCCTCTTTCTTATGACATTCTTTCTTATATGCGATTTATTATCCATTAGTCGTTTATTTTATTTATCTACCCCCTCAAAGCCACACAAGTCTCTGTAAGGGTTGTCTATGCCCTCCCAGAGTTTATGGGAAACCCCACTAGCAATCCACCCTTTGGCTATAAACAAGATTAAATCTGCGAATATAGAAAGGAGCAAGCATATTAAATGACAATATGATCTATAATAACAATAATTGGCCAATGAATATATGGATAACCATACTTATAGAGTAAGAGGAAGGGACTCAACTAAAAGGGTGGGAAGGCGGCCTTGGGGGTAAAACTAAAACAAAGGGAGTAAAGAAACCTATCGGCTAATTATTAGGATAAGATTGTAGGATACAAAAAGAGTTTATAAAAGGGGGCTTCTTTTATAGTGCTCAGGGGTCTTGGGTAAATTTTACTATAAACCTAGAGAGGGGCTAAGCCTACGGATAAGATTTGTGAGGGACGTGTAGCGATATGACTAAAGGCGATAGAGGTAACATATTTTCTCATGGTACGGGTTTCGTATATGCGAATTGTCTTCTATCCTTGATAATCGGGTTTTTATAAATATTTGATTTGTGGTGACCAGGGGTTGAAAATTATAAAATTGGATTACCGGTCGGGCTACGGGTATAGAATGCAGGGGATAATACATGAGTGGTACTTGATTTGATAAAATATTATTATTCTACACAGATAATTTTGTTTATTATTCCTAGAAACTATTTTCCTTTACCTGAGGAACTTGTATTATTCTATGATAAGACGTTTCATCGTCATTAGTTACTCGATAATAATCATACCCCAACAATTGGCCCTCATA
>JAKSZP010018159.1:0-11701 GCA_022478985.1 Massospora cicadina
TTTAGGGCCTAAGTGGTAGTTGGACAAATGTCAATTGGTAGTTATGAAATGAACGTTGGACTGCGGTGAGTAGCCTGACAGAACTCACATCAACAAGTGAAAAAACTGAGGGGTTTTTACTGGTGCACAGGTTTGCTTAACTACTGTCTCTGAAAATAAACACAAATTTGCTAATTGTATGAAGACAATTAGCTTAGTCAATTTTAAATAAATGGGTAGATTCAGCACTACTCTGGCAGATAATAGTATAATTGACTCCAGCCTCACTCTGGCAATATATAAGAATTCTAGTGACTTTGGCCTCAATATAACGTTGACAATTAGATAGGAAGTACTTCTTCACAACTTCGCCTTGAAGTAAACAATCAACAATAGAAAAAAAGTATATACAGTTCTAAGGTTTTTATTAATATTATAATGAGGGAATATTTATAGGCGGAAGTATTTGAGGACATGTGTTTAGGCTAAAAGGTGGTAACCACAATGGTCTCAGCACGCCTAGCTTACAAAGAAAAGATATAAGTTCAATTTTGGGAAATAGTCCAGCTGATATTCATGAGGAATAGTGTAAAAACCACAGGGTTTTCATTGGTGCACAGGTTTGCTTAACTGCTGACTCTGGGAATTGATATGAATTTGCTAATTGTATGAAGACAATTAGTCTAGTTGAGTTTAGATAATAGGTAGCTTTGGCCCTACTCTGGCAATATAAAGGTTCAAGTGACTTCAGCCTCACTCTAGCAATATATAAGGATTCAAGTGACTCTTGCCTCACTCTGGCATTGACACTTATACAGGAAGTACTTCTTCACAACTTTACTTTGAAGTAAACAATCAACAATTGAAAACAATAAAGTATTCACAGTACTATGGTGTTTATTATTAGTAAAGGGAGGGAATATTTATAGGGTAAAATGGTGAAGGACATGTGTTAGGGGTATTTGTGGTAACCACGATATTCTCAGCATGCCTAGCTAACAAAAAGGGATATCCACAATGGTCTCGGCATGCCTAGCCACGGAAAAGAGATATTCACGATGGTCTCAGCACACCTAGCCAACAAAAAGAGATACTGTTTTGTTTTCAGGAAGTATTCCAGCTGATTTCCATGAGAAATAGCATATTTAAATTGTCATTTGTATCAGCCCACATGTCAACTACTGAACCTGACGATTTCCCATGAGTTATTTATCATTTTGAGCCAATTTACTCATATCCACATTGTCAGCAACAATCCCTTGACAAAATAGGAATTATAATTCTCATCAGATTTGATCCTCTATGATTTACAATTAGCCATTTAATTGGTGATTATCACCAAAGAGATGACATAATCAGTCATCATCTCAAAGCTTAATCAATAAGCTTTAAATTTATTGCGGGGAAGGCTGACCATGGGATGGACACTTCCGAATATGACTCAGACGAGACAAAACTCAGTACCAGGGGATGCACCCCAGAGAAGCGATGCTATCTCTTGTTGCCAGCGGGAACGCCACTTATGGGAAGGGGGAGGGAACGTGTGTAGGGGACGTAGCCACTATTGAGCACGTGTGGAGGAAGGGGTCTGATTTGATGAACCATACTGGGAAACAGGAGGAGACCAGCTGTCAGCGACGCGGTGGGAGATGTCCAAACATCCACGCTTGAAAGTGTTCCACCAAATGAGACCGGAATCTGTGGACAGCTTCAGGGAGGGTGGGGATGGATCCAGCGATGGCATCCAAGACAATCGTGTGGATAGTCCACATGGCGATTGCAACCACCAGAGCACAGAGGGAGGGTGGGAGGGGGGAGGCCATTGATGAGCAAACATATCTCTTGACAGACTGAAGGGATGAGTTTGATCCTGGCCTAGCAGACGTTGGACTTCGCGCCATATTACTTTAGAGGTGGGGCACTTCTCCAGGCGGTGAAACAGCGTTCCATACTGTCCACACACGACACAGGATGAGTGTAAAGCATTAGAGCGCTCAGCTGTACGGTACATCCGCCTCAGGCAGCGCCACACATGGGAGCGGACTTGAGGCTGCAACAGAGGATGGTGTGCATATTTCCAGATAGTCTTTTGGGTCTCAGTGGAATAAGGGATGTCCATCATGTCCAGGTAGTCCACCCTGGATAGGACTTGGGGTCGAATGGGGATCACACCATCATGGATGGGTAGCCCCTGTACCTCTTGTGTGAACTGAAAAGAGGGGCGGCCTCTTCAGGTTTCTGTCCACTAATACGAATTCTCCACTCTGCGCTTCGCATGGAGAGTAGGATTCGTTTGTAGTGAATTTTAGTCCCGTGAGGACCTGTGGCTGATATGTGTGATGCGAGGTATTTCATCAGGGAAGGGGATTTGATGGATTGTTGAGGCCCAAGGCTCGGGAGAAGTTGGAGCAGCCGCACGGGACCAGTGTTGGGATGGGAGTGTAGGAGCAGTGACAGCCGCAATCCAGGTGCCCAGGATCTTGGCGGCATGGGCTTTGAAGTCAAGTAGGCCCATGCCACCATGATGATGAGGGCCAAACATGACCTCTAGCCATACTGGTGGAGGGCGGCCTGACCAAGGCCAACGTTGTAGCAAAGCATACAGGGATTTGAAGAAGCTTGGGGAGAAGGGGATGGCGTGGGCTCCGAACCAGACTTTGGATAGGAGCATAGAGTTGGCAAGAACAACCCTGCCAGTGAGGGTAGTAGGGTGGGCTCTGAGAGAGGCAATTCGCTTCGTCATGTTGTCCAGTATATGGCACTCCATTACTGCTGACGCATATCCACCTGCCTCCAACCACACGCCCAGATGGCGTACCGGTCCTATGGTAGGTCATGGCACAAAGGGGAGCACCAGTGGAGCGGTGTGTTTTGAGTTAGTAAGGCGTGGATGTGGGCGAGCAGATTAGCCGGATTGGGAACTACTTGCTGGGGCCCAGCAGTTCTGAAACCGACCAAGGAGGATGATTTCAGTTTTGGAGGCGTTCAGTGTCGCGTTGCTTACCCAGGAATATTCCTGGATGAGGGCTTCAAGCGCGCGTGCATCTTTGTTATTAGACACCCCCACCACACAATCATCTGCAAATGCCATCATCTTGACTGGGGTTTGGCCTGGCACATGGACCCCAGTGAGTTGGGCATTCACATTTCATGCAGTAGTGGGTCAAGGCTGAAGTTGTATAAGAGTGGGCTGAGGGGGTCCCCTTGTCGCAGGCCCCTTTGAGGACAGACTACTTCTGTTAGGAAACCTGGGCCGCGCACTGCCATTGTTGCAGATTCCGTGAGCAGCATCACCCAGTTAATGAAGCGGGGAGGTAGGCGGAATTGTTGAAGGCAGTCCCTAAGGTATTCCCAGTTTACTCTATCATAAGCCTTTTGTTGGTCCAAGAATACTAGTGCCCCATAGGCTGTGGACTGACACACATTAGCCACAGAGTGCACGTTATCCCAAATCGACCTTCTGGGGATGAAACCAAATTTTTCTGGGGAGATGGTGGCAGATGCTACAGTCCCTAAATGGTTAGCCATGATTTTGATTAAAATTTTGGTGTCTGTGTTTGTTAGAGAAATGAGGCGCCAGTTGGCTAAGTCTAGCCTATCCCCTTTCTTGAAGAGTGTGACCGTAAAGGCCTCATGTCCTCCTGGTAGGAGGCGCGTTTCCAACAGGCTTTGGTTGAGTGAGGCTAGCAGCAATGGGGATATATATTTAAAATATTTTTTGTAGAACTCATATGGAATGCCATCTGGGCCTGGGCATCTTTGGTTTGGGCACCGCAAATGGTAGTCCATAAACACGTTTGGAGTAATGAAATTTATTATTTATGGGTCTCTCAGAAAATGGTCTCTCTCTCTCTCTCTCAGTCGAGAAATTCTCTCCATTTCTGGCCGGCTGAATTGGTTTGGCTTGGTATAACTCAGAGTAATATCTTTGCATTTTGATTGCCACTTTGGCCGGTGTGTCCACAATAGAATTATCCGATCTTCGCACCTGTGTGCAGGCCACGCTCTGGCATGGTGCAAAATTTTTTGAAGAAGTATGCGGTGCACTTGTCACCTTTAGTGATGCGTGTGGCCCTGTATTGGACACAAACCCAATGTTTGTGTTGCCTTTCAAGTGCGTTGAGGTGGGCGGCTGCCTCCACCCACTTCTGGACCCATGCAGGGCTATATCCTGAGGCTGGAATGTTGGACTCCAAGTGGGCCAATTCTGCCAGTGTGCACGATATAACTGCTGATGTGGCTCGTGAGCGTCTGGATGAGAGATGGCAATAGTGGCGGATGGTGTCTTCTTTGAAAGTTGCCCATGTGGAAATGGGGTCCACACAAAAAGGTGCAACAAACAATTTTGCCAAAGTTGCCTCTTCCACCCATGTGGAAAATCCTGGTGACGCGAGCTCTGGGGGCGGATTTTGCACCAATGTGGGGCCTTTGCAACTGTGACGGGTAAGTGGTATGTTATTGAGACCAGTCAGTGGTCGGAGAATTCCATTTTCGTTGTTTTGAAGTGGGAGATGTGGGGTTGGAATTTCGCCAGCGCTAGGAATAAGGTCAATGCATGTCATGGACCTTAATTGGCCGTTGTGGATGTGGGGACATGTCATGTTTTTGAGCAGTGGGGCATGTCGTGGCAGTGCATCCATTAACCCAAGGGTGGCTTTTAGAATGCATAGTTCTACATGACCCTGTGGGGCGTGGGGTGAGGGTGGCCACCGGTCCATTGGTGAGGTTAGCCAACAGTTCATGTCGCCAATTAGGAAAGAATTGGGGGGTAGCAGGAGGGATTTTACCGACAGAAAAATTCCTGACGCTCATGTGCACCATTTGGGGCGTAAATGTTGATGATTGTGTGTGCAACATCAGCCCATGAGAAGGTGACAACGAGCACTCAGCCATTTAGGAATGTTTCTGAAGATGTAAATTTGAAAAAATTATTTTTCCAAATTAGCACCCCACAGTGCTTTGACCAAAAGGATAGGGATGGTAGGAGCATTGTTTTCCAATCTTCCTCAGAACCTCGTGGACAGTGGGACTCCTGGATGGCCAGGATATCCACCTTAATCAATAAGCTAAATTAAATAAATGAACTAATTATTTTAAATTAATAGAAGCTTAAATAATTTGCAAGCTGGATTTTGTGGTCATATAAATTCCCACAAATAGCATATATAAATTGCCATTCATATCAGCTCATATGTCAGCTACCAAACCTGATGATTTCCCATGAGTAATTGCCCATTTCAAGCTAATTTACTCATCTCCAAATTGTTGGCAACAATCCCCCAACAAAATTGCAACTGTAATTATCATTGGATATAAACTAATGGGAATTACAAGTAACCATTTTGTCAGTTATTATTGCCACCTAGACAACATAATTAAATTGTTATCCATAGCTTAATAAATAAGCTAAATTAAAATATGTGAACCATTAATGTAAATAAATTGAAGCTTAATTAATCCCAAGATGGATAATTTGGTCATATAAAATTCCCACTCATCCCCCCACTTGACCAGATTATCAGCTAAAAATGTCCTCTTCCAATACATCATGCTACAATCAAATCCTGGCCAATCTATCTGAAATGGATGCCTCTCTATTTTTGAGAAATGTCAAAAACTGCCCAAAGAGGTATCCTTTCACTTCCTGTCAGGTCTAACACCCCAAGTCAACTTGATTCAGTTATCTCATCTGTTCTCCCTGCAACAGTACCTACTTTTGAAGAAGAAATAGGGTTGGCTGTTTCCTCATAAAGTTCTTGGCCTTTTTCCAATTTACCCTTCCATAAAGTTCAATTTTGAATTATTATTGGACTTGGCTTCATCAGCTCTAAATCCAGGGGTTGCTCTTGAGCCTAATGAAGCAATTTTCCTTGAATTATATCAATCATTACTAATCAAGTTGGATATTCTCCCTGAGTTCCTTTTTCAGATCAGCCTATTTTATCAACCAACAATCTTGTCTACCAAATTGGCAATTGGTAATGATGAGCATGTTGAGCTTCCATATCAGGAACTTAGGGAAATTTATTGAAGCCCTTAGCATTTCTTTTTCTTCTCGTGACTTAATAAATTGCTTGACCAAAATACTGCAACTTATGCACTTCAGTTTTTCAGGGCAAGTTCTTCACATATGGGCTACCTCACTCCCTGCTTCACCAAATTTTCACCATTCATTTCCTTTTTGCTTTCAGGAGTCCTGCAGCCGTTGCCTCCAAAATGATGTTTGTTGCCTGCACAATTACTTTGCAGAGGGGACTATCTGGCAAAACCTCCCATTAATGGCAATAATTGGGGGCATGGTTCAACAGCCACCTGCACATCTTCCTTGTTCTTTATTGTCTCATATGGCAAGTGTCCTTGACAAAGCTCATCGTCAAGCACTTTGCGCACAGCTTCCAGCGCCAGTGCCATACAGAGATTATATGGACTTATTTGCAGATTGCATTTTCTTGCATTGCTGTTTTCCCCCTCAATCTGGTGTTTCTTACCTTGCTAATTTAGACATTCCAATTACTCTTCCAATTGTTGCATATTTTCAAAATTCCCTTGGGTCTAAAAAAATTGGTTTTGTGTTGCTTTAGCCCTTGCTAGCATTCAATCACAGGTCAACTTTGGTGGCCTCTTTCATAATATCATTGTTTAACCTCCCTCCACCAGAGGCATCAAAGAAGAGCTTGCAATTTGCAACCCAATGCTCAAAAAAATAAAAAAAATAAAACAATATTTTAATTAATTTTTTAAATATAATAAATATTTCCTTAACATATATTTATAACTTATTAATTTTTTTTTATATATATTTATAAACTTTATTTTTAGTTATTTTGTTAGGACTTTTCTTTCTCGTTGCAAACACTTTTGCAACCCATTCAATTCAAGACTAAATCTAGTTTGATAATCTCATAGAGGATTAGTCTGCGCTCATGTCTGGGAGCAGTTGGGCAAGCAAGGCAAGAGGAGCAGGCAGAAGGCCCGCAGCCTCTAAAGTTCAAAAGCGCCCCAGAGAATCTGGCAGAATAGAAAAAAATCTAAAAAAACTGGCGGTCACAATCTCCCCGGAGATACTCGCATGGCAAGCACGATGCAACCAGTACATCAACACGCCACATTCCCAGCCACTTTTGTTGGTGGAATTTGGAGTCCGTGTGTATCTGGACATCAAAAAACGGCCCTATGGGAAAAATTTTGTGAAGATGTACACAAAATTTTCCCAACCACTGATGTACGTTGCACCTCACTCCATGTTGCACGGTTGGCTGGACCTAGGTTTTGAAAGCAAAATAGCAGAAGACAAGGCTGCAGCGGTGCGCATAGTGGTTGACCTCCCCAAAGGGCAACAGGTCATCAAAACTAAACGCACCAGATGGACAAAATAAAACCAAATTTTCCTCACGTTTGACTTTTTGCCTACTACAGTAAAACGTGACATTTTGGAGCAACACCTGAAAGATGGTCTCACCATATACAGCGAAATACAATCTTTCAAAATGCAACATTTCACGCTGATGCCACACCTGTGCACCAGCAAAGCCATCACCAGTTCTGACCCCAACTGAGGAGATTGTGAAGGACCTAACCCAGATCCTGCACTCCACCTTTATTGACATCGCAGGGCACACCACCCACCCATTCGGGTAACCGTGGACAGCGCGCCCCCCATTTGCACCCACTGTGACGCGTTCAGCCATAAGGCGCATACGTGCCCCATCAAGAGGGCGTCACATTCCAAGAGCACCCCTCAGTGGCCATGGCCAGCGGAGAGGCGCACTACAATCCAACTGCAAGCACCAAGGAGGCTTTCCCGTGGGGAGCACAAGGCTGCTACCTATTGGTAAAGCCCATCTCCCCACAGGAGCGGAAGAAGGCCAAGCAGGCCTGTAGGACCACGGACAAGGAAGCGGCCAAGGTCACCACAACCATCCCACACTCACAACGCCAGGAGGACATGGAGACCTTCGCGGCAGAAGCAACTCAGGAATCCATCACCCAATCAGATTGGGAGGCCCATGCTGAACGGGCCACTCAATCTGAGGATCTGATAAGGAGATTCGATCTCACCCAATCGCTGCACCCAAGCCCCAGTCAAAACCAACTTGGGACCTATCCCAACCAAAAATTTTTTGCCCCACTCGATGGTGCACCGAACTTATCCACACCACAAAAATTCGTCCAACGTCAGGAAAACAAAAAGCGAAGGCCAAAGCCAACGCGACTCTTTCTGCAAAAATTAACAAAAACCCCGATAGCGTTGCTGCTAATACCCGCGCTGCTGTGAAAGCCCGTGGGGACCTGGAAGAGGCTGGTGGGCCCAGGGGGCCACCCCTCACACCTAAGGTGCGATAGGGGAAACCTTCACTCTAGGGACGCTGAATATCGCCAGACTCAAGGCCTCCCTGTCCTGGGCTAGGAAACTGAGTTTTTTACAAAACAATTTACCCGTGGATATCCTGGCCGTCCAGGAAATCCACTGTCCACGAGGTTCTGAGGAAGCTTGGAAAACAATGCTCCTACCATCCCTATCCTTTTGGTCAAAGCACTGTGGGGTGCTAATTCAGAAAAACAATTTTTTCAAATTTACATCTTCAGAAACATTCCTAAATGACTGAGTGCTTGTTGTCACCTTCTCATGGGCCAATGTTGCACATACAATTGTCAACATTTACGCCCCAAAACGGTGCACAAGAGCGTCGGGAATTTTTCTCATCAGTCAAATCCCTCCCGCTACCCCCCAATTCTTTCCTAATTGGTGACATGAACTGTTGGCTAACCTCACCAATGGACCGGTGGCCGACCTCACCCCATGCCCACAGGGTCACGTAGAACTACGCGTTCTAAAAGCCACCCTTGGGTTAATGGATGCGCTGCTGCGACATGCCCCACTGCTCAAAAACATGATGCATCCCCATATCCACAATGGCCAATTAAGATCCATGACCCGCATCGACCTTATTCTAGTGCCAGCAAAATACAACCCCACATCTCCCACTTCAAAACAACGAAAATAGAATTCTCTGACCACTGACTGGTCTCAATAACATACCACTTACCCGTCACAGTTGCAAAGGCCCCACATTGGTGCAAAATCTGCCCCCCAGAGCTCGCGTCGCCAGGATTTTCCACATGGGTGGAAGAGGCAACTTTGGCAAAATCATTTGTTGCACTGTTTTGCGCGGACCCTATTTCCACATGGGCAACTTTCAAAGAAGACACCATCCGCCACTATTGCCATCTCTCATCCAGACGCTCACGAGCCACATCAGCGGTTATCTTCGCGCGCTGGTGGAATTGGCCCACTTGGAGTCCAACATTCCAGCCTCAGGATATAGCCCTGCATGGGGCCAGAAGTGGGTTGAGGCAGCCACCCACCTCAATGCACTTGAAAGGCAACACAAACATCGGGTTTGTGTCCAATACAGGGCACACACATGCATCACTAAAGGTGACAAGTGCACCGCATACTTCTTCAAAAAATTTTTTGCACCACGCCAGAGTGTGGCCTGCACACAGGTGCGAAGATCAGATAATTCTATTGTGGACACACCGGCCAAAGTGGCAATCAAAATGCAAAGATATTACTCCAAGTTATACTGAGCCAAACCAATTCAGCCGGCCAAAATGGCGGAATTTCTTGACAGAGCTCATATCCGCACCATTTTCTGATACCCATAAATAATAAATTTAATTACTCCGAATGAATTATGGACTACCATTTGCGGTGCGCCAAACCAAAAATGCCCAGCCCAGATGGCATTCCATATGAGCTCTATAAAAAATATTTTAAATATATATCTCCATTGCTGCTAGCCTCACTCAACCAAAGCCTGTTATAAATGCGCCTCCTACCAGGAGGACATGAGGCCTTTTACGGTCACACTCTTCAAGAAAGGGGATAGGCTAGACTTAGCCAACTGGCGCCCCATTTCTCTAACAAACACAGACACCAAAATTTTAACCAAAATCATGGCTAACCGTTTAGGGACTGTAGCATCTGCCACCATCTCTCCAGAACAATTTGGTTTCATCCCCAGAAGGTCGATTTGGGATAACGTGTACTCTGTGGCTAATGTGTGTCAGTCCACAGCCTCTGGGGCACTTGTATTCTTGGACCAACAAAAGGCCTATGATAGAGTAAACTGGGAATACCTTAGGGCCTGCCTCCAACAATTCCGCCTACCTCCCCGCTTCATTAACTGGGTGATGCTGCTCACAGAATCTGCAACAATGGCAGTGCGCGGCCCAGGTTTCCTAACGGAAGTAGTCCGTCCTCAAAAGGGCCTGCGACAAGGGGACCCCCTCAGCCCACTCTTATACAACTTCAGCCTTGACCCACTACTGCGAAATGTGAATGCCCAACTCACTGGGGTCCATGTGCCAGGCCAAACCCCAGTCAAGATGATGGCATTTGTAGATGATTGCATGGTGGGGGTGTCTAATAACAAAGATGCACGCGCGCTTGAAGCCCTCATCAAGGAATATTCCCGGGTAAGCAACACGGCACTGAATGCCTCCAAAACCGAAATCATCCTCCTTGGTCAGTTTCAGAACTGCTGGGCCTCAGCAAGTAGTTCACAACCTGGCCCATCTGCTCGCCCACGTCCACGCCTTACTAACTCAAAACACACCGCTCCACTGGTGCTCCCCTTTGTGCCACGACCTACCATAGGACTGGTACGCCATCTGGGCGTGTGGTTGGAGGCAGGTGGATACGCGTCAGCAGTAATGGAGTGCCATATACTGGACAACATGACGAAGCGAATCGCCTCTCTCAGAGCCCACCCTACTACCCTCACTGGCAGGGTTGTTCTTGCCAATTCTATGCTCCTATCCAAAGTCTGGTTCAGAGCCCACGCCATCCACTTCTCCCCAAGCTTCTTCAAATCCCTGTATGCTTTGCTACAAGGTTGGCTTTGGTCAGGCCGCCACCACCAGTACGGCTAGAGGTCATGTTTGGCCCTCATCATCATGGTGACATGGGCCTGCTTGACTTCAAAATCCCATGCTGCCAAGATCCTGGGCACCTGGATCGCGGCCATCACTGCTCCTACACTCCCATCCCAACACTGGTCCCATGCGGCCCGCTCCAACTTCTCCCGAGCCTTGGGCCTCAACAATCCATCAAACCCACACTCCCTGATGAAATACCTCGCATCACACACATCAGCCACAGGTCCTCACGGGACCAAAACCCACTACAAACGAATCCTACTCTCCATGCGAAGCGCAGAGTGGAGAATTCGTACAAGTGGACATACAACCTGAAGAGGCTGACCCTCTCCTCAGTTCACACAAGAGGTACAGGGGCTACCCATCCATGATGGTGTGATCCCCATTCGACCCCAAGTCCTATCCAGGGTGGACTACCTGGACATGATGGACATCCCTTATTCCACTGAGACCCAAAAGTCTATCTGGAGATACGCACACCATCCTCTGTTACAGCCTCAAGTCCGCTCCCATGTGTGGCGCTGCCTGAGGCGGGTGTATCGTACAGCTGAGCGCTCTAATGCTTTACACTCATCCTGTGTCGTGTGTGGCCAGTATGGAACGCTGTTTCACCGCTTGGAGAAGTGCCCCTCTCTAAAGTAATATGGCGCGAAGTCCAACGTCTGCTGAGCCAGGATCAAACTCATCCTTCAGTCTGTCAAAGATATGTTTGCTTCATCAATGGCCTCCCCCTCCCACCCTCCCTCTGTGCTCTGGTGGTTGCAATCGCCATGTGGAC